>MNCI01015001.1:0-10686 GCA_015680685.1 Gnetum montanum | reverse complement strand
AAGGAATTCACTTTGCCTTCCTCCACTGTATGAAGGAATCACGTCCTGTCAATTTACCAAGGCTTTTTCTCGAATCTCTAAGGAGGAAATGTCAGGGTCAGCACTTGGGCCTTATTCTAGCTCTATGGCTAGCAACACGTCCAAGGGACTCACTGCCACAACCAATTGTTCATAAGTACTATCAACGCAGGGCACAGCCTACAACAAGTATGCAAGGGGATCCTAGAGCTTCTTCCTCTATGCCCCCTCAGGTGCAAGAGGGGGCCTAGTTGCCTAAGTTTGAGGGTCTACTAGTAAGGCTAGAGAATCCCAACGTTAGCCAATTATTAGAGGATGTGGTGGCTTGGACTCTGGAAGAGGAGCAGAACCATTGGGAGGCAATCATAATACAGCAAATGAGGGACATTCATTCCAAGACACAAGTTGAGCAACAACAACATCAAGAGGAGTTGGAGCTCCTTTGACAGCAGGTAGAGAGCCGCAAAGCCTAGAGGTGGCATGAGTAGGAAGAAGAACTATGCAGACAAGTTTGGGTGAAAATTCTGCATGAGGAAGAGGATCTAAGGCCCTAGGAAGCTATTAAAAAGGAGGAGGCTGATAAAGCATTATCAAAAGAGCTACAAATGCAGTAACATTTCAAGTAGGCTCAAGAGGTGGAGGTGCAACAATGGTTGTTGAATGTCCATTGCCTTTATATACTTATGGGCATCAATAAGGAGGCATCATGGGCTGATCTGAGGAGGCATACCCAGTTAATTGTTGCCAAGTACCATATAGATAAGAACAAAGCTATGCCTGAAAGAGTTCACCAACAAGTGGAACGGGATTTCCTTAAGTTCCAATATGTGACAAATGTTGTTGCTTCTAAGCAACTTTAGGTCATTCTAGACTAGGTCCACTTCACCCACAAGTGCCCTTCTTCCTCCCTACCACATCATGTGTAGAGGGTTCATTTGTCTCTATTTTGTGTTTTTGGGCTTGGCTGGTGTATAGGTCTGATTCCATGGGTTTGGGTTTGGTTGGGCTTTGTCTTCTGCCTAGCTTTTGCTATGTTAATTTGGGGTTGATGGTTTGAGGGTTTAGGGTGTTTGAACAGGCTTGGTAGGGATGCCTATTATGGGGAAGGTCTTCTCCCTGGTTTTTGGATGGGGTTATCATTGTAAATACGCTGATTGTATTTTGATGTTAATAGAATTTCCCTGACCTTAAAGGAAAAAAAATAGGTCCCTTGAATCTATAGAGACATCATAAAATTTTAGTTCAGTTCTGCTGATACTATAAAAATTGCTACTATATTAAATACAGGAAAGAAGAAAGTAAATATGCACAATGTTTCAAACGCAGAAGTGAGTATTGAAAATAAAGGGAAAACAGAGTTATAGAGAGCATAGCATGTTAGAAGTATGATGTATTTAATATTTGACCAATACGTGATTATTAGACACATTTGATATACTCCAGAAATATTGACACAGATATTTTGTACAAAATTGCTTTTTCCAGAAGGTCCCTTGAATCTATACAGAAATAATAAAATTTTAGTTCAGTTTTGTTCAGACTAGTATGTTCTATAATCAAATAATTTGAAATCCAATTATAAGAATTGCTACTATATTAAATACAAGAAAGAAGAAAGTAAATGTGCAAAATGTTTTAAAAGGAGAACTAAGTAATAAAAAGAAAAGAAAAATAGAGCTATAGATAACATAGCATGTTAGAAGCCCAAGTAGACATTGATCTAAAAGCTGTGAGAAGGTTTCTAAAAGTACTGAATCTGATAAAGAAAATATCTCACATGAAATGGGAGTGCAAGAAAGAAAGGGAAATCGTGGAGGCTTGTACCCAAACAAGTACGTGAATAGATATTATTTCTAGACAAACATATGCAGAATGTGTTCTTGTAGTATCTGCTAATTGGCTAGACATTCTCTAAATTAAGAAAATTTCAAATTAAATAAAAGTAAAATAGCGAAATCCATTTTGCAATATGATTTTTCATTCCCCACAGTCCATAAACAAACTATAGCAACATTTTGAACCATTCTTATAAATTATCCATACCCTATAGTCTAGGTTATATTTCCAGTGGGGTTGGAATGAGCAGGGAGAAAATGGAACAGGAACGCAATAACACTAAAAGTCTTACAAATTTGTCTAAAGACGATGCTGATATAGTTTTGCTTATGTCTGACAGTGAATTGTTGGCTACTAAGAGATTTGTTGCACAACATACATGGGTCATAAATTATGGTGCCTCTTTTCATGTTTTGTCATACATACATAGATTATTTTCCAAAAGTAAACCAAATTATATATTAAAAAAATGATCTGACTTTATTCTCAATGAGGTTATAGGCAATATATATAAAATTTATGTCTATTGAACATTTTTACTTAGCACCTGTATCTCACATTTAAAATGTCACGTAGTTTATTCTATACTGTCAAGTAAAATGACGATTTTTATTTGATGAATACTTATTCTGCTTCCTAATTGTTCTCCAAACAAAGCCAATATTGTACCAAGGGTTGGGACCAAGAAAACAATATAAAAGCATGCAAGCAACCACCAATATTGTCAAGATAATTATAACACAAACCTGAAGGTCATAACCTGACTTCTGCAGATGCTCTCTATCCTGTCGTCTTAGTTCAAATGATTTCTCTAATATCAGCAATCGATTTGTTCTGGATGAATATAAACATAATAAAATGAATATTCAAAAAATAATCAATATCATTAAGTTAGTTGAAAATTATACAAAATTTTTATTCAAGTTGATTAGTAGAAATACAAAACCCTATAAAGAGAACTATAATAATTAAAATACATCAGTTCAATATTTTTTTTCTGTTGTAAAATCAATGATACATCACACAATTTCACCAACCACAAGAAGCAGCAATAATTTGTAGGCGCAACACNACCTTATTTAATGAAAAAAAACACGATTATTTAACATCTAAGAACTCACAAGACATACAAGCATATATAAACTTATTTAAGCTATTCTAATAGTCAACAAGCATATATAAACTTATTTTTGCTATTCTAATAGTCAACAATCATATATAAACTTATTTTTACTATTCTAGTAGTCAACTTCCAGCTGATGAGCACATTCCATTCATAATTTATCCTTATCATTGTCATTACCATAGCCTTACCGATCCTCATTTTAGATCAACTTTTTTTAAGTACTAGTTCTTTTTACATCTTTGCCGAAAACTAATTTTTCAGCTGCTCTAGAATACCATATCTTATTTGTTATATTCTATTCAGTGTACTTAGGAACATCACTGCATAAATTTTGGTATTCACACCAAGGACACGTCCAACACACATGACGAATACATTGAGGACATGGTCAATTTTTTAGCATGTCTCAAGAACTGTCTAAAATTGCATTCAACAAGAGCTGATGTATACACTAATGATAGCACAGCTGCAGAGAAGCCCATAAATATCTTATGTTCTTCTTGTTAGCAGATATTGAATTCACTGGGTAACTTGAGGTGCTTATGTAAAGTAGCATTTTCGTCCTAGCTAGCAGTGAAAGTCTGGTGTAAAATCATGAGTACAAAGCGTTACATAACATTATACGAAGCTGAATGAGCACCAATCTTGCACTTGAATGGGCTTCTGAAGTTCTGGAAGCTCTATTTCTTGTGCCCCTAGCTCATCCTGCTTGTGATCACTGATGTAAAATCTAGCATTCAGGACATCCTCTCTATGTCCCCAATAGGTCCCCACAACATTCCAGAAAAACCCTCACATTCCAAAACACGTGGAAATCCATGCATGCCAAAGACTTGTTGAACATAGCTCCTATTTAATGAAGAAAATATTTTTAATTGGATTACAAAACTTCTATCTTAACATTGCCAAACTATCTTGGATAACTCTGTTTTGCCTTCTCCTTTGTAAGCAAAATCATAAGCTTTCTCCATAGTACTAATTTCTAAGTTTATCAATTCTTGCTAGTTAAAGCGTTTTTCCTATTTATTCTTATCTATAATTTGTATTCTATTTAGTTGCATTATCACTATTTTAACACTATGTAGTCTACATACAACTTGCACCATGCAATATCCTTTTACATATTTAATTGCTAATTTATATACTGTAAATAATTATCAACTTACAAGAAAGCTACGGTTAGTTTCTCCTTCTCCTACAAATCACTTATGATTTCTTCAAAAAACCCATAACTAATCTCTCATACAATTTATCTATATGCTTTACCAAACTCACTAGAGATTACCCAGCAATATCTGTAAACTCTATACTTCTCCATCAAAGTTGAAGATCATCTGTCTAAATAAGAAAATCAACTTTGCAGGTAACATTATTGATATGAATCAAAGTTGAATTTTAGAAATGGTAAACTCCAACCTAGATTTACTTCAGACTCTTTAAGAGTCAGTGATGTACCTCATCAAGTGGCTTTTTGTTTTGTTGACAAGTTACTCATGTAAGTTCCATCTAAAGCATGTTTACATGCAACATGTCATATATAATATACAAATTCTGACTAGATAACTGCTAAACAAATATATGCAACATTTACTAACAATTTTTAGGGCTTATCACCTTCAATGAATACAAGAGGTCATTTGCCAGAGAGAGCAAGTCCTTTAATTCTAAGTGCCAGATTTTGTCAGTGCAGGACCACCTCTTGAAGTGATCGTAAGGTGCTTGTTTTTCAAGTCATAAGACCTGGGTTTGAGCTTAAGCACAGCCACTCAAAAAAAATTAGGCTTTAGCACATCCATCAACACTCCTAGGACCCTACCTTGGTAGGATGAGCATTGAGCCTCTAGGTGATGATCACTTTTTTAGATTATGTCAGTGCATGATTTTTCAGTTTAATTAATATCTGAATAATAAATTTAACCCTATAATAAACACCTATCAAAGATATATTTTTAAGTTAATAAGCATCATGTTTGTGCCTCCACATTCTACAATCCTAACTATCAATTACTAGTTATATAAAAATTTATAATTTTCTTTAATAACCTACAATATGAATATCTACTAGAGTAGGTCAACATTATACATGTCACAACCTTCGGGATGAATATTATGCAAATTAAAGTCACAAATAGGGTGTGGCACATAAATGACAAGTTAAATGTCTAAAACCACCAATAAGAGGTGGCTCAAATGGTTATCTCATTCTCTAACACCACTATCATGCAGGCAAAAGGCCATTAGTTAAAGTCACAATTGAGGCACCTTTTACATTTTACTAAAGTTCTACCTAAGTTGGTATTAGCTATGTGTCTTGGGGATATAAATAGTCAAAAAGTTTCAAGTACTGACATCCCATCCCCTACACGTCATAAACTACATTTTATAATTATTACTGAACACACTATATCAACCCTAGCTCCAAATGACAAAAGGGGCAGGACCATTATTGTTTGATTAATTTTTCTTTTCAGAGTAGATTGTTCGTTTGTTTAAAAATTAAAAGCATTTTAAATAAAACTTAAATTAAAAGAACTTCCTCTTCAAACCAATCCCAAGCAAGCACATAGCTTAAATAAAATCTGCCTAGAAACATAATTTATATAAATTAACGAAAACGTATGGATCGACACGGTTGATACTACAGGTACAACAATAATATGATGAGGGACGGTCTAACAAAGAACCATCCCCATTTTCTAGAATAATCATACATCTTTGATGCTGCCATAAATTACATCTGTTTTCATCACACTATCATTTCAATAAACACAAAGATATCATTAATATATTGAGTAAAATATATCATAAATTAACTAAGAGACTAAATATTAACTTTGGTCTAGGAATACTTATAAAAATATGAGACTTCTAAAAACAATTTGAATTATAAAATCTAACGTTAAAAATATAAATATTGCTTCAAATATAAACAATTAGAGTCTTGGCACTACAATTTACCTTGATCAAATTTTCACTTTGCATTGACATTCCACATGGGCAACAAACTTTTGTTTCAGATTCCTGGATGACATCTCTAATAGAACTTCGATTTTTTAATGCCAAATCAGGAACCCCTGATCCCTGCATTTTCCTATTTGACACTAGCAAACACAAATTATAATCATCGCTAGCATAGCTTCAAATAAGCTTCATAATTATCCTTTAACATATGTATGTAACAATGAAAACCTTGAGGTTTAAATACAAAGAGGCTACAAAAAAGCAATGAGATTATACATTTTGTTATAAGAAAATCTCCAACGATTATGAATAATTATATACTTAAAGAGTGAAATGTTACATAAGAAACAAATGTTACATAATATCCAGTAAAAATAAAATATAACTTGTATATTAGTTGCCAGAATATGAAACAGTGAAGCTTGTTTACAACTACTTTAATATCAAGTATTTTAACACAAAATCAATCAACCAAATACTTATAAATATGATCAATAATTCTTGCTACTTCTTCCTTTGATACAAGATTTCTATTTGTCCAACCTTGAGACCTTGAACCTGCGTTCAAATTAATATATTTCAAACAAATAAATGAAAAAACTTAATGTGGTTATTAATTTAAATAGTTGCTTCTTCGAGTTCTATATTAGACTAATACCTTTATTTATATTTTGGGATGCAAACTGAAATATTTTTTTATAAGCATAGCATAACAACATACATATTATAGTACAAAATGTATAATTATAACATGATTTCTAAGTTTCAAATATCAAAATAAAAATACACATAAATAGATATTTTCTAGCATAATTATAATTTGATATCATTTTTCCATATATCTCCACAAAACTAATATCACTTTTGCATTAAAAATTAGCCAACAAGTTCATATTCAAAAAATTAAAAGCAAATATCAAACCTTGATCATCTGACAGAACTTGCATGATTCGATCCATAAGAACCTGCATGAAAAAGTAGGAGTAAACACTGAGGCTCTTCTAAATAGTATATTAAAAAGGCAACCAGTATGCTTGAAGTTTAAAAAATTAAAAAACTTTCCCTTAAGACAAATTGAAAACTAAACTAACAACAACCCCCTGTAACCCTCTACCTTTCTCTACCCTCCTATTTGCACTCTTTTTTTTTCCTACAAATAGCCATTCTTATTGTAGCCATTATATCTTTTAGTAATTTTTTACTTTTAGTTTCATATAACTAACTGTTTTTATTGGAGACGTTATATCTTTAAAATTAATTTTTCCTTTTTCTTTTTTCCTTCAATTAGCTATTTTTTCCTAAAACTAACCATTACCTGCTACATCCTGCTACATCTCAACTAGCCGTTAACTAGAATGCTATTTATTTTCTCTCTAATCTTTGAGAAATCAATTGAAACTAATGATGAATCTAGTATGATTTAAAACATCATGCAAAGAAAAAATTATGCAAGCTATAGATGATACAACTACTAGAGATTAGTAAACGTATGTACACATTACTCTAAATGAACTCTAATTACTAAAATAAATTAATAATACATTAGAACTACATTGTAACTATTTCTTTCCTTGTTTTCCCATCCCAAGTCGTGAGAGCTCCTTATACGAAAATAAAATAGTTTCTCCTGAAAATACAAAATAAAAAAAAAAGACAATAATGAAGCTCTTATATCAAACATATAAAAATATGGTACAAAAAGCATATCACTATATTATACAAAAGAAAATAGCATTGCAAAAACTGATACTTTTGAACCTTAAAATCTTTTAATCAATATAAAGGACTACTGGAAGATTATCGGCTTTGAACTAATTAGAGAAAATTTCCTTAACTAGCATATTTGCAATCATAATGTAAACGTATACTAGTAATTCTGTTTCCATTAACTCATGATAGAAATGAAAATGTCAACATTTGTCCTTATACATCAATCTGGAAAACCCCATGAGAGTACTTACGGACTTCAACTTGAATTTAATTGTTATAAGGATGCAAGAATTTACCTTCACCATCATTGCCTTTATCTCATTAAACTAGGATGACCCACTAAGGCAGGCATTCCATATGATGACATTTTTGTTGGTCAACATTCTGCCATATAACAATCTAAATATTAATTTTTATTTTACCAAATAAAGCTAATAAACAATAAAAATCTAATACTTCTGAAATTCAAATCAAATCACAAATCATTTTCACTTCAGAGATTCTAGGTTACATATAACTCAGAATCACAAACTGGAATAATCTGGAATCATGATATTAAAATATTTTAAAACAAAGTGCTTCTATTAACAAAATATTATGAACAGCTACAAGATTAAAGCAATGAAACAATTTTTGAACACACTTCTCTTTGCAGATGATGTGCCTTGATTGTAAAATCAGCTACAGGATTAAATTATATGCTTCAAATTCTCCATGACTACTGCAACCGTTCTAGTATAAAAGTTAATATTGATTACACTAAAATTCTAGTTTGTGGTACTAAAAAAAAAATTACAATTTTTTTCTTGAAGAAAAAAGACTTGATATATGTGCATCTTATAAATATTTAGGAGTTGAATTTGCCAGTAATTATAGTTGGAATACCCTTATTTCTCAAAGGGTTTCAAGTGGCATGTGAGCTTTATCTGCTCTAAGAAATAATTGCAGCAAGAAACAAATCTTGGCATGGAAGATCAAAAGGAAACTTTTTTGCAGTTTTGTCGAACCTGTATTATTATATAGGTGTGTTGCATGGGGACCTATTTCTACACATACTTGGAAAATATTAGAGCATGTTCACAAACAATTTCTTGTATGTGAATTTCAAGTGAAAATGCAAAATTCTTATGATATCTTACTTTTAGAAGCAAATTTGCTTCCTCTTAAAGTTGAAGCCCTCTGTCAATTTATTGCTTATACTCAGAAGTTAAGTCACATGGAGGAAGTAATTCATGCTATGGAGATAATGAATGGTACTCGAAAATGAATGGTTGCACAAGGGAAAATTATTGCTTCAATCATGGAATATTGTACTAGATGGCTCTTCCGAAATGTTGGAAAAATGAAGACAAATACATTAATTGTTGTATTTCCTTTTATGTTGCATTTGATGTGGGGATGTGTTTTATCCCACATGTATTAGGATTGGGGTTTGGTCCTCATGTTTCTTCAAAAATAGGAGGCTTGGTGTTTTATCCCACATGTATTAGGATTGGGATTTGGTCCTTATATTTCTTCATAAATAGAAGGCTTGGGGTAGCCTTTAGGGTGTGCTTTGAAGTGAAAGCATTGTATCAAGGTTTTACCTTGGAGACGTGAGTCTTGTTGGTGTTGATCTGAGATCTGTTTGAATAATAGATTGGGTGTTTGGAAAAGTTACATGGATAGCTTGTGTCCTGAAGATTTGAGAAGAACAGAAGGCAGATCAGCATTGTTGTGGAAGTAGGGTAAAAAGGTCCCGAACCACATAACTCTCTGTGTTCTTGTGCTATTTTTACTGTTTTCATTCTGCTTTCATTTTGTTATCACAGCAAATGTTTGCTAGAGTTTAGAACATTTTGAGAGTGATTTATAGTGTTTCTTGACCTGCTACAGCGCAATATTTTGCCTCTAATGATTTATTTAGATTTGTAGGGTTCTAATAATTTCTTTGGAGCATTTGTAGTGTGTTTTCAGATCTGATTATAACACGGAAGGCTATAAAAGAAAAGGTCTTGGCTAAAGTTTAGTTGACCACTGTTAGAGAAGGTTTGTTATCTAGGACTCAAAAGTATATATTCTCAGCTATTATCGTTCATTTAAGGAATCAAATTGCTAGAGCAAGAATGAGCTCTCATTGTCTCCTTATTGAGACGAGTCATTAGATCAATTTGCTGACAAAATAGCATATTTGTAAAATGTGCAAACAAAGCATAAGAGATGACGAACATATCTTTTTTAATTGTAATCTGCTGATTGTTTTCTTTCAAGTTAACCCTATCTGCTTGCAACATTATATCAATGATGTTTTCAATTTTCTTCAAACATATGTTGAGGCTTTGTAACCATCCAACAAATCCTTTGTGGCTTCCTGGACATGATAAAAATTTACAGTTTCCAGTTTCTATAAACAAGTCAGAATTGCCTAGAATCATATGGAATCACAATTTGAAAACACTTGGAATGAATTAAAATTGCAATCACAATTCCAGCATTGATCAATAATTATATTAGTTTTAATTTGCACCTCTAACATATTTTGAATAAAATACCAACCAAACTTATCTCCAAATTTTTATCCTTCAGAATTTTCTTTAATGATTATTATGCCATGATATATAGTCGCATTATAGAAACAGTCTAAGCCTTAACCATAGCTATTTAATCCAAAGCTTCCTAGTTAAGAGGTGTATTGATATAACGTCTACTATTACAGTCATAGAAGGCCTCTTCCATATTATATGTACAGCCAAAAAGACTAAAAATAAGAATAAGAAAATAAGAAAAGGATTCTAGTTGCATTAAGTAAGACTATTGGTAAGATGAATGACATAAGTTTTTATAAAATTAAATAAGCATATATCAAAGTTTAAGATACAGCTAATTAGTGTGAACTCCATTCAATTTCAATAGTTTATAATTTGTATAGGGTTATCCAAACTCTTATCATTGAGTAGCCCTTTGCCATTTACAGATAATTATATACCAGTTATAAATTTTGGCATTTTAGTTATTTAAAATATTCATATTTAGTATACCTAATTGGATAATACATG
>MNCI01015000.1:28036-65125 GCA_015680685.1 Gnetum montanum | reverse complement strand
ATTTCCATGACCTTAACACCTCTCATTGGCCTTTGGTAGCCAAAAATTGACAAAATACAAATCAACATTCATGCTTCCCACCTTTCCCACACTAGGGAATCCCTCACCCATGCTGCCTAGTGTGGGTACCTTAGGGATGACCTATAAAACCTAATCCATAATTTAAAATAGCCTTAAATCATATTCCTATGACCATAAAATCCTACTAGAGCCTCCTAGAGCCATTAGATGTCATAAAATAGGTCTAAAATGGTAAAATCTATCATCCCCTTCCATCCATGCTGGGTCCACATTGCCCAGTGTGACTAAGGGGGAAATAACTATAAAAAATCATGAAAGACCTTTAAAATGATTAATTTTAGTGCCAAATCTTAGTTTTCAACATTTTTCACCCTAAGACCTCATATGCTTGGTTGATTTAATGCTATAACCCACAAGAATCCATTATTCCAAGGCATCCATATTAAGGGAGGATAGAGCCACTTTGGCTAGTATGGCTCTAGTGTGGATAAGGATCCTTGCCAATTTTTGCAACATATCAACATATCCATAAGTCAAATACCTAGTGTAGCATATCCTAGAATGTTAAAAGCTTTAATGGATGGAAATTTAAACTTATTTTAAGCATAAAAACTCATCAAACCTAATCAACCATGCTATAGCAACACTAGCTAATGTGGCTAAGGGGGGGTATAAGCATCCCACATCTCAAATCATCATAAAACATAGTCAATTTTAAGCCAAAACCTTCAACATCACTGCTAGCAACCCTAGAATCCTAAAAAATTGTTTAGTTTACAATTGAAACTATCCCAAAATTAAAAAGTAGAAGTATCCATGCAAAGGGGTACTAAAGCCATGCTAGCTAGTGTAGCCCTAGCTTGCATTAGTTCCTAACTAGGTTTTACCCACAAAACACCCTTCAAATTGCCTTAAAACGTGACTATGGAAGTATACAACTACAAAATAATGGATTTAGCTATAATTTGACCATGTTTTAACATGTAATCATTCAAATTAGATCATCCATGCTAAGACTCCCCTCCAAATCCATGCTAGCCAATGTGGCTCTTGGAGGTATGACCTTAAAACCTACTTTTTTTGGGAGTTTCAACCTTCAAAATGATCAACTTAAAACACTGTGAACTTGCATTTCCTAGGAAGCCCATAGAACATAGATTTTGATCCTTTGGATTTCATAAAATTAATTTTTCTTGGTAGCCATGCTAGGGCCATGTTGGCTAGTGTTTCTCTAGCATGGGTGGTTGTTCTAGGATTCGATGATAACTTCTATAGGTTCAAATTAATGATAGAATTGATCAATTTTCTTCCCCAATCATTATGCTAACCATAAAGTCCATTGAGAGTTGAAAATTACTCAAAATCAATGTAGGAAATCACATGACCGTCCCATCCCTTTTGGGGGTCACCCCACCCATGCTAGCTAGTGTGGGTCCAACGTGGATGCCCAAAAAAACCTTATTTTGGATCCAAAACAACCCTCATAGATGCCAAAACTCATCTATCAACTCTATAGTCCATTATCATGGCCCTATAAGGCCTAAAACTAGTAAAATCTAATCCTATCTAATCAATATTAATCATGTTTTATCATATGTTTTGCACCTCAATTGATTTTAGCTTGTTTCATGGTGTTTTAACCTATTTTGAACTTATTATGCATTGTTGACCTTTATTACCATCAGTTGACCTCATTTAGTTTCATGATAAATTTAGATTCATCTTATATACCTTATTCTCTCTTTCATGATCTCTGTTAACCTTTTTCTAGCCTTGATTGATATTATGTGATGGGGTTTGATCATTCTAGAACATCATTTAACATCATTTAGCTATGATCTAACAAGGCCTTAAACTAGCAACATGGCCTACTAAGGCCTAAAACTGGTAAAATTGTAACCTCAATTGGCCATAATTAACATTATTTTTAATACTTTCATGATACTTCATCTTGTTTTGACCTTGGTTGGCCTTTATTTGACTTTTCTTCCATCTTGTTTATCTTCACCTACCTCTTATAGTCTTGTTGATCTTTCTTACACCTTATTTGACATTAAAATGACATGTGTTTGCATAGTTACTGAGATATTTTATATCATTTTAGCATAATTTACTCATTTTTACCTAGGTGCTACTTAATGTGCTTATGGTTGATATGCAGGATTAGAGTAAAACACTGAAACTAAGTTTCTCATTAGAACCTCATTAGGCTCAAGACATCACAAGGTCCTACAAGATAATATTAAGGCCTTTTCTTGGTCATATAAAAATATATCAATTTTAGACCCATGACTACTGCATCACAACGTCATCCTTGATCCTAACATTAGACTAGTTAAGCAAAAAACATAAAATTAGACTTGATTTGGAGTTAGTAGTTTGTGATGAAATCACTAAACTATACCAAGTTGATCTCATCAGAGCTACTAATTACATACAATGGGTGTCCAACATGGTAATAATTTCTAAGAAAAATGGGAGCATACACAGTTGCATTGATTTCTGAGAACTAAATAAGGTAACCATCAAGGATGATTTTTCTTTTCCTAGCATTGACCAACTTATTGATACTATGGTTGGACATGCCTTATTATCCTTTATGGATGGGTTCTCAAGATACAACTAGATTAGGATTAACCCAAACATCAACTCAGTGCAACCTTTATGAACCATTGGGGTATCTTTTGTTATACCATGATGCCCTTTGGCCTAAAGAATGCAAGAGCAATATACCAAAGAATAATGACACATATCCTTAGTGATTATATGCTAGGTTTGCTCAATTATTACATAGATGATGTAGCTATTAAGTCCAAAGTGACCAATGACCATGTGCATGACGTTCACCTTGTACTTGATTGATACCTCAAGTATGAGATTCAACTTAACCATAAAAACTGTATCTTTGGCATTAAAACTGGTAAGATTATTGTCTTTGTAGTATCTAAAGTAGGGATATGTGTTGATCCTAACAAGGTTAAAACCATATCCAACTTGGTAGAACCAACTAATCTTAAGGAGGTTTGAGGACTACAAGGTAGATTATAATTTTTCAATAGGTTCATCGCTAGGCTTATGGATAAGATATAGCCCATGCAACACTTACTTAAGAAAGGAGTTCACTATGAGTGGATGGCTTAATGTTAAGAGGCCTTTGAAAACCTTAAGCAAGAGTTGGCACAACTATCGATGGTCTATCCACTGCAAAAGGATAAACTTTTTATATCTACCTTGCTATCTTTGATTCATCCATTGCCTCTCTACTTTATTAGAAATAAGATGATGGAGCAAAGTTACCAATATACTATCTTAGCCATGCATTTATTTTCTATGATACCCAATACACTAAAGCCAAGTATTTGCTATCCCTATTCTTATCAATAAATAAGTGAAGACACCACCTCTTTAGGAGCTAGGTCAATGTCATTTGCAATGATAATGTACTTAGAGTCATAATGAACAATATCTATGAAAGTTGTCTTAGAGCCCATTGGAAAGCCATAACAGCAAAGATTAACCTTCATTATGTTTTCTAGACCTCAAAAAAAGGTCAAGCTATAGCCACAAAACTCATTATTTTACCAATTGATGACCATGAAATCATTGAACCTAAATTTCTTGATGAACATGTTAACATTATTAGCTAAGTGCCTAAATGTTATGAGCTAGTCATGCACTTCGATGGAGCTTCAAATGCCAATGGGAATAGTATCGTTGTCATCATAACATTCTCATTTGGTGAAATCAAGCCCTTCACCTACTATTTTGAATTTCCACATACCAACAACATAGAAGAGTAGGAGGGTTTGATTAAGGGGATGATGGTAGCTTGTGACCAAGGAATAAAATGCTTAATGATCAAAGATGAGTCACAAATTATGGTTAACCAAATAGCCAAGCTTTATGCATGTAAAGCCAAACATTTGCAATCTTACTGTGACCTAGGAAGGAAATTTCTACAACAATTTATACACATTGATATCCAACATATACCTCAAAACAAAAATACCATACCCAATGCTATTGCAACACTAGCCCTCAGTGTGATACGAGATGTGTTTAGAAAGTTGTCCACCTTGACTATGGACTATGCCATTCCCATCACATAGAAGACTGAGGATAACTTTGTAGTCATAGTTCATACTAATCCTACAAAGGAGTGGTATGGCAATATCAAGTTTTATCTTATGCATGGTAAACCTTCACAGGGCCTAGTAGTTGCTCAAAAGGATGTTATACATAAATGATCAAAACAATATGTCATAGTAGGTAATAACACATTATGTCGATGATCCTATGATGGTATATTATTAGTGTGCTTAGGTAAAACCAAAGCTTGCATAGTCCTAGAGTAGGTTCATGAGGGTATATGTGGAGGACATATAGGACTTAGAGCCATGGTCGTTAAGATCAAATAATGAGGCTATTATTGACCCTATATGAAAAGTGACTACCTATAGAAGGTTAAAACTTGTGAGACATGCCAAATACATAGCAACCTTATACATGTACCACCAACTAAGCTACATACCACTCAAATTACTTGACTATTTTAATGGTGGGGATTGAATATCATCATACCTATAATGCCTAAGTATTTTGTAAGACATAGATTTATCATCACTACAACTAAATATTTTACAAAATGGGTTGAACCTATTTATCTAAGGAAGACAACATCTCAATAGGTCTATGGATTCATACTAGATCACATAGTTGTCCATTTTGGTATACCTATGACCAAATTCACAAATAATGGATGACAATTTACTAGCCAAGAAACAAAAAAATTTTGTCATGATCTACACATTAAGAATTCCTTCT
This sequence comes from Gnetum montanum, assembly GCA_015680685.1. NCBI lineage: Eukaryota > Viridiplantae > Streptophyta > Gnetopsida > Gnetales > Gnetaceae > Gnetum > Gnetum montanum. The sequence goes on along the minus strand of MNCI01015000.1, from coordinate 60,280 downwards.
CATTACCATATTACCCTCAAGCCAATTGGAAAGTTGAAGTAAGTAATAAGGCCATCATAAACTTGCTTAAGAAGATGTTGAACAACTACAAATGCAAGTGGCATGAGTAGCTTGCCTATGTACTTTGGGCCTAGAGAACCACCTTTTGAACTACAACTAGTGTAATTCCATATATCTTGGTTTATGATTTTGAAGCTAGTTTACCTCTTGAATTATAGGTTCCATTACTCTAAGTAGCCTTGTTAGACTTCATCAATGATGAACAAAACTAGGAGTTGCGCACTATGGATCTAGAATCAGTGGAAGAGTAATAGGTGTGAATGCTTCCTCATGTTAAGGGATACTAGGAGAGGAAAAAATAGCAACACCATAATAACCTAAACAATCACAAGATCAAGGAAGAAGACTTGGTTCTCAAAACTATCTACCAGCATGTAAACAAATTCTAAGCCAACTGGAAAGGACCCTTCTTGGTCACTAAGGCCTTTGACAATGAAGCCTTCCAAATAGTGGACATGGATGGGAATGAGTTAGCTAACTTGATCAATTATTCCTATATAAAGCCTTATCACATGTAGCACATAAGAATTGATAGTTGACATTGATGAGCTTGACAATAACCAACAAGTGAGCCTACATGAGCACAACAAAGAAATTTCCAAAATTTGTAGTATGTGTGATCTTTGGTAAACTTGGTTTGTTGATTATTCTATATATCCTTATGCATTGTAATGTAAAAACATGTCTTCTCTATCTTATTTCTTATTCTCTTGGAGTTGTACTTGTAGAATGAAACCTAAAATCATCATAGAGATGCAACTCATTATGGCAACAAGTCATCATGTAAGCTTGAAATGTAAGATTCGATGTGTTTTTTCTATCATGATAAGAGTGCTTATTCCAACTTCACTCCTATTACCACTCCTTGAGCCCAACCCCATAGCCTAATTTAACCTTCGTCACCCTAAATAACAATGAATACCTATGTTTGACACTCATGCATTGTGGCCATATGACATTCCTTTGTCATGCTCCATCAAGTCCATTGAATGTAACACATATCATTCAATAGGAAAAACAAATCAAACCTATCCTTGGCAAAGAAAATAAATGAAGGTTTTACCCCATAAGAAAAGGGTGGGAAGAAAATTACTAAGAAGAAAAGAGGCCATATGAAGCATAGAATAACAAATAGATGGCTCCATACATGCAAAGGAAGGAGCCTAATGTCCAAAGTAAACCTTGGAGTGAGGTGTTGGTTCCTCAAACACATTACCAAATGACCAACCCTTCAAAACATGAAGTGCAAAGATATATCAATTGACTAACATGTTAACCTATGGAACACATTAACATTTTAGTACCATATTATAGCCATGACATCAACCTATGGAACTCATTATTAATCCTCATGATCTAAATGTAATCTATGAATGTTACCACCTCATCATAGCCTTATCCCATCATCACAATCACTCTTTTTTATGGTTCGAAACTTTTGAATCAAGAATCAAGAGGGAATGTTAGTGATGGACCTATAGTGATGTTTTGTATTCTTTGTCAATGTCTCTTAGATCAAGCCTCAAGACACCAACAAAGAGAGGCCAATGAAACAACATCAAAAAAATGCAACTGGAACCCTTTTGCATTGTAAATCTCACCCCATGAAACCTAAGGTTCAAATTTCATTGTAAAATGTGAAGATTGTAATCCATGAGATGTAATTTCACATACTGTAGATTTTTTGGCTNCATTAGGGGATTTCTCCTACCCCCCTCACAAGCATGGATTTTGTAGCTTTAGTGTGGCCCTAGCACTTCAGCATTTTTCTAGCCTCAGCATTGATCCTACATCCCAACATTGCTCATGCACCTAAGTGTGGCTTCTACATGTTTAGTGTTACTCTTGGAAGGCCAAATTTGGGTGAAAGAAGACAAAGTGGGTAAAATTTATGTTTACTATTTTTGGTAACTAGAATGGTTTTGGTAGCATGGAGGTATTAAAAATTAGCATACATAAAAACAATGCTGGATTTGGGCACCTGAAACACTTGCACATAATATCAATATGCCAACAATTAGACAAACATTTTCAGCAAAATCTATGACCATGAAACCTATGAAAACCAAGCTCCAACATCATAGAAATATTTCACTTCTTTGGCATTCAAGGGCTTTGAAAATTTATTGTAGGCACAAACCCTTTGAAATTAAATTTTAATATAGAATCCATAGCCATTATGACCACTGTGACACCCGTAAGATTATGTGTAACTTTGTAGAAACATTGAGCAGCCTAGGCATTGAGAGTTCCAACATAGCTCTTCTTTGCAACCCAAAATCCTCACATATCTTACCCCCATGAACCACCAATGCTAGAGATCTAGAGAAGATTACAACAATGTTTTGTAATTGTGTGAGTTGTGGAGCACTTGGATCATGGAGTCAATTGTGGCATTCAAGGATACTAGATTCAACAATCTCTAATCCCCTAGTGGGGTGAACCCCTTTTCTTCCTTAGCCATCACTTGTACATTCTTTGAACTCTCTTTATTTTATCATAATAAAGTTTACAGTTTAATTGTTGTGAGAGATAACATAGATTTGTTTTTATTTTATGTATTTATTTTCAAATTTGCATTGCATCTTTACTTTATTACCACCATTGACACTTTGTAAATCCCTGGGTGATTAGTAAGACCATACGGGCACCTTAGATCTTGTTTTTCAAAGGTCCTTAAGGTCCAGGTTAAATCTATCTTGGCTAGGATCTTTAGTTTTCTAGTAATCACATTTTCTAGTCACTACAACATGGATCCTAGGAGGAAGCATTGAAGGTGGAGGTAGATATTCAGACTACATATCTTGAGATCTTCCAAGAAGAGAGAGTCTACTACTCATCCATAGAATCCTTCAATACATTGTGATATTTTATTATGTGTATGTGTGAAAATGTCTAGGATAAGGATCCAACTGGTTATTATATGTTACTAGAAATTTTTATAATAGTTTATAATAATATAGAATATGTGATTTTTATGTTCCATTTATGATCACATGACATAATTATATACACTGATGATATATGATATGTTAAAAAAGTATTATAACTAGTAGGGATGGAGGATTAGGGATAATAACTCTAGTTTAGTAGGTATTTATTCTTTATGAATTATTTTAGAGTTTATGTATATGTATTTATGTGACTATACTAGATAAATTTTGGATTCATGTTTTGCATGTGATTAAGTAAAAGGCATGGCATGCATGTTAAGATTTTAAGCAGTTTTTATTTTAAAGTTCACTTGTATGAGTTATGAGTTTTGGATCTTATGTGTATTATTTAGATTAAAAAATAGTAATCAAACTTATAAAAATTCATTTTGAAAAAATATAAAATTAGCATATAAAGTTTATATGTTAAAAATGAACTAAAATATCATTTATTTCCTATAAAAAATGAGTTTTCTATGTAGTTTCATTCTTTCTATTTTTTTTTGTGGATTTTCTATGCATTGCTATTGTCATTTGCTTTACACATGTTAAATCCATGCATTGGTTTTGAAACTAGAATTGAAATCTTGTACTTATATCCACTAACACCCCTTGGATCTAGTATTATAATTCCTTTTATGATGTTTTTTTTCCTTTGTATAACTTAGTTCTTCCTAGAAGAATTGAACCATGACCTCATATTACAATGCCTAAGATTATTACCACTAGAAACATGGCTTTTTGGCAATAGAATTTTCCTTAAACCTTAAAACTTTTTAAGGTATGACTTGACTTTTAAATTCTTGTCTATTTATCAAGAATCTAAGCAATTTATCATCATCTTTGAATACTTGTAAATGCTTTATGTTATTTGGTACTAATAGCTTATGTTCTTTCTCAACTATTACACCTTCATAACTTTCAATCCCTTTTACATCTAATGTTGAAGCTACCTTTTCCAAATCATCTACTATATAATTATCCTTCTTACCTATATGTTATATTTAATATTGATCAAATTAATTCAACATTTTATAAAAAAAAATTTTATTAGATTGCAAGAATGATATTTTTACTACACAATTACCTTTAATCTATTCACAAACTAATATTGAGTATCTCTTTATGGTGATTACCTTGATTTATTTTTCCAATATTATTTTTATTTTCAATACTCAGGGATTCATATTCAACCTTGTTGTTAGTACAAGGGAAAGATAGATGAATTGCCTTGAATATTTTTGGGGAATCATCTTTTACTAAAACTACTCTAGCTCCTACACCTTTAGAATTACAAGAATCATCAAAGAATAGTTCCCATTTGCTCTCACCTTGAGATTATTTTTCTTCAAAGTTACCAACTTCTTGAAATGTGCAAATTTTGGTTTCAAAGACCTTTTTTCCATTTGAGATAATGTTTTCATTCATCAAAGGCTTACTATAGATGTATATTTAACTTGGCTCTCCTTTCCAAGGTAGCCACATATGTGAGTAATTCATTGATATGTAGCCTAAGAAATTCTTACTTCAACTTCTACTTAATAAAAGGCTATGTAAATCTAGTTTTTTTGCCACTTGAATCGTTATTCTATTTTTGATACGAGGTTTAGAAGTGATTTCTAATAGAACATTGGATAACTAACCCACAATCTTCACTCAACTTTTGTCCACTTAAACAATCTTTTTGTTGGATTGTTCAAGAGTCCAACCAAGTTTTTTGCATATAGACAATAACATGATAGTAGATGTAGCTCTAAAATCAACCAACAAATTGTGAAGATATTTATCCTTTAACTTCATTATCAAAAGAAAAGAAGGAGCTTCTTTATTAAGAGTACAATCATAGCTAGTTTTTATTGTCTTATTAATGTTTCACACATAACTTAACTTTGACTCTCCAACTCTGTTTTTACTTTTACTGGACTCTAAAGCTTTTCTTTGCTGATATCCCATATGTAACAATTGATACATACTAATATTGGATATTACATGCTTAAGATATTTAATTAAATCATATTCTCCATCTCCATAAAAGCCTACTTTGTTCATCCATTTATCAAAAGTTTGAGTACTCTACTCTACTTGATCTTCTTTGCTTTTATTTTTCTCTCTTCTATGGATTAGAAATAATGTTTGGAGGCTTGGAAGTAGTTAATATTTCTTTTGATCAAAGATTATATCTATTTTTCTCATTGTGGTTACACTCTTCATCTAAGGATATATCCTCTTCAAAACTTGATAGAGAAGAAGTATCACTAGATCCATTATTAGAAGAATTTCTTGCAGAATAAACACTAGATAATTCATTATCAAATTCAATATCAAGGAACTTATACATAACAAGATCACTTTCATCCTCATATTCTACTAACTTAGTACCTTTATTCTTGTATTTTCTATTTTTCTTTTCTTTCTTGATCTTACTTTCACTAAAGCTTTCTCTAGTTTCACTATTTTGTTGGACAAGTCTCTCATTAGCTACCCTTTTTCAAATTCTCTGCTTTCTAACTCTTTCTCTACCTTAACATGATATGGCTTTGGTAATGCTTTAAATTAAGCAAAATCTTACATAGGAATCATCTTCTTCTCTTCTCTTTTTTTTGAGTTGTAACAATCTCTTCATGATTCAAGTTTAGTTATTTTTCTAATTGTATAACTTCACTAAAGTAGTCATTCAATGTTAGCAAGTTTGGAGTTCTTCTCAACCAAATTTAAATATTGGGATTCATTGCCTTAAAATAGGTATCTCTAAGCATTTCATCTAATGGTATATATTGTGTTTGAAAAAGCCCACAAATTCATTGAAACTTAATGTTGAAATTTCTAACTGACTCTTTAACTCCTTTCTTAGCTTGCACTAGCTCATAGTACAGTTGTTGTTGATCTAATTGATTGCCAAATTGGGATAATAAAACACTTTTCAAATCATCCCAACTTTTGATACTATTGCTTGACAAGTTTAAATAATAAATTTGAGCCATATATTTTAAATTTTCCACAAACAACCTACAAGCTTTATCTTGATGTTGAATATTTGCATGAGATAAAGCTAGCTCAAATAGATGAATGTATTCTTCAACCAAATAAGATTTTCTAGGAATAAAAGACTAAGGCAAATATTTATAAACTGCCTTAGGCATATCATTGTAGTTTTGAAATGCTAATGATGTAGCTCTTTGCCAAGGATTTTTCCATCCTATTAGAATTCCTTTTGATTAATAAACTCTTATATCTCTTTGATCTTCTCTTATAGACTAATAAACAAAATAGAAAAGCTAATATTGTTATCCTTCTAGACTTTATTCCACTACTTGTTTCAAATTCAAGAACCTTCTTCTATTCTTCTTCTGATGAGTAATTAGTCTTAAAATCAATAATATCATTGGAACCTTTGAAATCTTCCAAACTATTAATCTGTTTGGTCATTAACTAAAAATTGTATATAATTATTTTAAAGCCATCCTAACAATGAAAGAACTATTGGTGTGCTAGGACTATCAGGCTTATGAACTTAAAGGACAAATTTCAAGCCTTCCTTCTAGTGCAAAAAGAACTATTGTAGCACTAGGACTATAAAGCTCCTTGAATAAACTAATAACTTATGAATGTAGGTGATAAATTTTCTTGTCCTCCTTCTAGCACCAAAAGAACTATTGGTGACTGCTTGGAACCACCAACATTAATGGCCTTTGATCTCATGACCTTCAAAGTCACGAGATCAAAGGTGTTCTTCAAATAGGATTTAGATGCTTACTAGTCTTTGGCAACACCAAGGCCTAGATACCTCCAAATAGATTCAATGGTTATGAAACAAACTCAACATGACTATGTGTTTGTTGTTGTGAATATTAAAATAGTTGGGTTGTGTATGAAACTATAATTGGCTGTCATAAAAGAAATTCAACTAAATTTGTCAAATATTGTGAGTCATTGAAGATTCCTATTTTGTCTAATCACTTACTCTATATGGTCCCTATAGTATGTTACTTGTAATAAATAAAATTTTACAAAAACAAAATTCTACCAATCTATTCCTAATTTCCCCCAAAGAGAAAATTCCACAAGAAAACTAGAAATAGAGAGAGATTTAATGAAGTTAGAAACAAAAAGGAAAGAAAGAAGATTTGTGTGAAATCTCAAATATTTAGGCATGATAAATTGACATAAGAAAACAATTCATAATAAAGCTATTTCAATTCAATCTAACTACAAATTCATAGTAAAGCTAAACAAGTAATTTTGTAAAGAAAATCTCATTATACTATAAAAAATGTTGTATAAACGACAAAGTACAAGTCTTTATTTTGGCAATTAATAGTTAACATAAATTGCATTCGATAGAGCCTTCAAAAAATCTGACAATTTTAGGATTCAAATACCAAGGTTGTACACTTTAAAATAAGGAAGCTATTTCAATCATCTCAAAATACCAAAGATTTTTCTAGATCCTCTATGCTCAAACTAGGCACTTTTGTTAAGACATTAATATTAAATTTCTTTATAGGCTTTTCAAAAACATAAGCTCTATTATGGTAAATCTTAATAGAAGTCTAATATTTCACAAAAATAGAGCTATAAAAGCAACCTAGGAAAAAATTCCAAAATTAAATGTGAAGCATGATACTATCTAAACCATTAGCTCAGTAACTAAAACAAAATGAGAAGAAATGAACTCACATTTTTTAAAATAATGCAGCCAAATTGATATCTTTAGCAAGCCATCTTACAAATAATCTTCAATTGCCTTTTTCCCAAAATTATTCCCTTAATTCTACCTTTGAAGGTCCTTTTATAGTGACCTTAGGATAGTTACAATAATCATGAGAGGTTTAGGGTATTACAAATATCTAGGAATATTAATTTGTAACCACCGTAGAAGTTATAACTTCCATGGAAATTATTAGAAATTTGAGCTATGATTGTCAAGTGTTTTCTTAGTAACAAATATCATAGAGGTTACCATAAGAAGTTACAAAAATTGGAGAAATACATTCCTTAATTGGAATGTGTCCTTTTAAATGCAAACATTTAGGAGATTTAGTTATGCTCTTATAGTAGCTTTATGGGAAATTTTGCTTCAAATAAATAAAGATCTATAGATCCCCCTTTCTAAATCATAACCTTGTCACATGTACATGTATTACTTTTCCAAACTTATATTATAACTTTGTGGCCATCATAATAATATATAAAATGTTTATAATTATGTTCCACCCAATCCTTTAACTTAAACATGAAATGTGATTTTCTCCAGTGTAGTATGAGCACGAGGGTTTGTAGCTATCATGTTGCCATTTCTTTCTTGTCCATTGGCATAGAATCAGTGCAGAGATGATGTCACAATGATGAAAAGACACATGTTTAGAGAAAAGCCTTATTTGGAATCCATAGAGCATTAATCCATGTTCTGTCAATTGCAAAGTTACTAAGAAATTCTTCAAGCTCCACCTTTTAGCTTGTTCCCATCTAGCAACTACTGCTACTCGTAGTTTTGTTACTATTGGAAGTTTGTAACAATTTTTTTAGCCATCATGATCTCTTGTGTCAATGCTACCTCTACCATTGCTATCAACATTGATATTGGGACTATTTATTTAATTTTTTGGTTTACCCAAGTTATTTTTTAGGGTTTGTAGTTAACCCTCTTTAGGGTGGATTAAACCACCATTGAGTTGTTAGTTCATCCTTTTGCATTTCTAGCCTTACCTCATCCTTGTTGCTAATGGTATCACATACTAGGGTTGTTTGTTTCTACTTGAACATCACAATTATCATTGTAAGTTTCTTTGTGCATAGGTGAGTAGAAAATTTTGTTGCTTATGATGTGTTTGTAGGGAACAGCCATAATATAGGGTAACCGGTAAAGATTCATTATTTTTGTTTGAAAAAATGTTGCATATAGCAAAAATCCAAGTAGAAAATATCACGTACTGAACTTTGGTCACTCACCTCAACATTAATTCTTTACCCCTATTACCATTGGATGCTTTGTTTACCTTTAAACTGCCACATTTCATTAGAACATAATCTAGATATGTTTGTGTCTTAATACATTGTAGTAACTAATTTCTCATGGAATTCATCTTAGGTAGTAAGAAAATGCATCCAATGGTGCAATGAAAAATGATGAGCCTAGTGTCCTTAGTAGTAGAAACATAGGAGGCTACGTTAATCCTTTTTGTTCTTTCTTAGGGCAAGAATTTTAATTTTGATTTTTGTTGCTACTCCAATAACTTAGAATACAATTTCATAATAATAGCTAGCCTTGTTCAACTATTTTTCCATTTTCCAAATCAAAAATATTATAGAGGATTTCTCATGGTATCATTACAATGCATTTCCCAAACTTTAAATAGTCTAATCATCAATCTCTTAGCTATGGGTTACTGTGTCAAATGTACATTTGAGATTAATTGTTTTCACCAAAACTCAAACATATTGACCTTATAATAGGCTCATCTTGTGTGATGGACTTATCGTCAAGAAAAGAAAATGTTGATTGCCTATAGTATCTATTAGAACTCAAAAACTAAGAACTAGAAAAGTAATCTATCTCATACTCCCAATTAAAATTCCATATGAATAAATAACAACCATATTAAAAAGAGTAGCACTAAATAGATTATTTACCTCAAACTTAGATATGAAATGTTACTCATAGTCCTGAAGTGCATATCCTTTTATCCTTATATTTTAAAAGGAAATTGTCATATTTGTTGATTTAATATTCCTACTCCATAAAATGGCCAAAAATGTGCCAACACATGGGATTACATTCATCATAGCTCCATCATCTACATGCACCCAATGCACCTTGTATTATCCCACTTGGATTATGATGAAAAGAGGGGCCTTGGTTACCACCATTTTTGGGACTGGTTTTAATTTCTCTATCATGAAATGCTAGCAATGTTGACTTTATCTCCTTAGGTGAAGAAGGCACCATCATCACGTGGATGGATTCTTTGTTAGTAAGAATATCCTCGCCAATGGAAATAGAAGTCAACATCTTGACCAATGATTCATGATGTGTAGTAGAAGTCATGATCAAGTCATATAGGATCAAGGTTATTTTTTTTTAAAAAAAGACTGCTTGACTTTCTCCACCGAACTTAGGAAGTTTTTGTTATTAGCCATGGGCTTGTCACCCTAGTTCTGCTTAACCTCCTTCATGCATTCCAGAATACATACCTCAATTAACCTCCTTCACTTCTTCTCTTTTCCTCTTCCTTGGCTCTTAGATTCCTCGTATGCTTTACTTGTTAAAGCATCTTAGGTTGTGGAGGTTATGGGTACTAAGGATATAGAAGTGGACTTCAATGGATCCACTTCCTTCCTTACCTTAGCCTGCTTGTCAATCTTGTTGTTAGGCTTTTGCTTAGGCTTCTTCCTCTACTTGGTTAAGGTCCTTTGGCTATCATTGGTTGTTTGAAAGAAAGAGGTTGTACCATTAACTCCCACAAGGGATCATTGTACAATTATAGAGGTTGATTGGGTTGTGGCCAGCTAGGGTACCCTGATGATGAAGGGCTCTTTGAGGGACATTTGCAAGGGTATCCTCACAACAAAAGCTAATCTTGAGCTACTAAAAGATAAAGATACCCTTTCATTACAAGGATGTACTTGAATCATGAATAGTTCCCTTGCAAACCTTTGGTTATCATTAGCATTGAATGTCGATATGATGTATAAGCTATTGTTGGCATTCAATGAGTCCTTTTACACATGCATCAATTGGTTCAAAGGTTAGATAGGGTTAGAAGCACCTAGAACCAACTCACCCCTATTTATCATCTTATGTAGATCATCCTTCAACATGTGATAAAAGTTAGTGTTGTGACCAAGAAATTGATGATAGTGGGAGAAGCAGTCGAGCTTGAAATACTTGGATATTTGAAGATCATCTTTAGCTGCTCGAGTGAGGTCCTTGGCTATCTCACATAGCCTCTCATGCTTTTTGCAAGAAATTTTAGTCATCTGCTTGTATTGGATCCTTCCACTCTTAAATTATAGATCTAAAATTTTAGATGCCTTTGAAGGTAGCCTAGTGTATTTATTCCTATCTTTCCACTTGAAGTTGGATCTAGGGGTAGTCGATGTTGTGGCCCTAGATGTTAAAGGCTAGTTGTTTTGGTTGTTAGTAGAGACCCTAGGCTAACTTTTTCTCTACCCATATTTAGTTGTTTTAGTTTCCTTTGCTACCATTGCTATAGCCACATTATTTTTCTTACCTCTCTTCCTATCCCTTCACATGTGTTGATTCTTATATGCCATGTAGATAGGGTCATGGCTAGTCTCTGCAACATCCTCTATGTTCTTAGTTTGGGAGAATGCTTGACTGAGTGACTATGGATCAAGGTAGTATAGTTTAGACTTGATGAAATCGTTAACTACCCCCTTGAATATAGCCAAAAGATGGGTTTCAGCTATAGGTTCCAATATCTTGTTAAGAAGTTTGTTCCATCATTAGATGAACTTCTACACTAGTTTAAGAGGTCCCTTCTTGACCTTCATCAGCTGTTCAAGGGTGGTATCAAGCTTTAAGTTATACTTGAAGTGGTTAATGAATTGTGCAATCAAGTCTTCAAGATGGGATCTAGATCCTCTCAGTAGGGCATGGTACCAGTTAAGCACTTTTCCTGTAAGGAACATAGGGAATATTCTCATGAATGTATGCAGCCAAGCTTGTAACAACAAGCACCCCAAATTAAAAGTTATTATGTGAGCATTGGGATCATCTTCACTATTGTACTTTATAAACTAAGGGATGGGGACACAAGGAGGAAGCATTAAAGATGGGATCATAGGACTAATGGGATCATCCTAGTAAAAGTCCATGATCTTAACACTTTGAGATGTAGAGGCTTTGAGCCTTTTCAATTACTTTATTAAGTCCTAATAATTTGGAAGGGTTGATCCAAGCCCTAAGGTTCCCCTATTATTTGTGGTTTTTGCATAAAGGACTATGATATTTTTTGGAATCCTGGGGCCTCACATTCAATTGCAACATTGAAGGGAGAGGTTGCATCATCATGGTAGTGGACATGCCCAACCAAGAAAATGAAATTTATGCCAATATTTATGGCAAAAATGGGATGAAATGCATGTGCAACCCTTGGGTTACTTGGGGTCCCATGGTGAATCCCATCTAGGTGATTAGCAGGTTTGTGTTGGCGACAACCACCAAAGATGATCATACAAACTAAGGCTAGGTGGTGAATGGCATAGAAAAGTGGAATGTGATGAACTATGGCATCAATTATGCATGGATATGAATACTTTGGGTCCAAACATGATCAGGTAAGATGGCATGGAGGATTGTGACACCTATTCCATGGAGGAGGGAAGTGAAGGTAGGAACTATGACCTTGGGGGTTGCTTATTGAAACAATTCACCTAGGATGTTCTCATGTTCGGATTCTCCCCTAAACTCATCCTTCTCCTCTTGATGCTTATTTCAACTAACCTTCTCATCCACTTCATTCATCTCAATTAATTGAGATAACATATGCACATGAGTTTCATTAATAGGTATCTGGTCATATGGGAAAGAAATACATTCCTTCTCATCATGTCATATTAGCTTGAACTCTCTCTTGGCTTCTGCTTCCATGTAAGTAATCAACATGTTGACCTAAATCTTAGCACATATGAAGTTATAATGATCTTCATTTATAATTTAGAAATCAAGACTTCATCCCCTAAGCCGCAAAGACTATCTACATTCGATCAAAATAGGATCTTTGGAGTAGTATATGCTTACAACTTGTTGGTTGGACCCTTTGTTGGTGAAGTTGAAGGGTAGGATAGTTGACTAGTGAAAATACATTATTAGAAATACTAAAAATGGCTTAATAAGATGTAAATGGGTGGATGAAAAGTGCAAATTCCATCAAATGAAATTTATGGAAAGCTAAAAAGGTAAAAATGGCTGAAAACAGGTTATAGGCTATAAATTGTAAATAACTATCAAAGGGGGTATACCCTTTACAAAAAAATGGAAAATGATGGATATAAAACCCCAACAACACTAAAATTGTAGCCACACCAATGCTAAGGAGGAAAAGGAAAAAGAAAGGAATTAAGATGTGCAACCCCACACTTTTCTTAGCAACATTGGTGGGAGGGGATTTTCTTTTGGAAAAGTTAAATTTTCTTACTAAAAAGAAGAAAAAATGGATTTTGGTAAGACTATCAACACTGATTTTGTTAGCAAAAATTCATAGCAAGGAAGGTGAGGATTTGGGTAGTAAAACCACCAATTCTAGCCTCACTAAAAAATTTGGTTGTAAAAAGGGGGTAAAGGTTGAAACAAAAAACCAACGTTTGCCTTGAAATTCACAACTATTGTGAATATTCTACAAACCAAAATGCCTACAACTTCCATGTTGTGCTTTTGTTGTAATAGGATAATGCGTGGCAACGTTGGGTTTTGGTAATAAATGGTGTAAATGAAACTTGCAAATAAAAGTTTTCAAGGCTTCGATAATAATAAACAATGCTATCACAATGGTAATGGATTTGGACACAAAATTTCAGTAGAGGTTTAAGCCCTTCCTCTAACACTGGGAAATTGTAGCAACTAAAATTCTCAATTGCTGAAGAAACCAAGAACTCTTAGCATAATAGCCTTAACCCTAGATCCTAAGAGCCTTCATGAAAAACAAGATTTGGGATGCCTTGGACGGTCCAATAGATCACCCAGGGACTTAACGAGGATAAAATAAGATAACAAACATAAAAAATGAAAAATACAAATTTGATTATAAATTCACTAAGAATAAAGTGAAACACCACTAATTTCTAGCTCTCATGACTCAGCATCCAATTTTTCTAAGTGTTGAAACTTGGGCAAAATTTCTCTAAGTCTGGTGTCACATTGTGCAGTGTAGATAGCATAGCACACTGGAAGTCCTAATATTTGAAAAAAATTTCTAAGTCTATCTACTATGTTCCCCAACACAGCTAGTGTAGCACATGCTTCCAAGGCTAGTTTGCACAAATGTCAAGTCAGAAGTGGTTAGAAGGACACTGGGTATGGACTAAATAGTTTGGCAAATTTTCTATCTACCAAGTTGTCAAGCTTGCTACGTTCTTCAGCATGCCCCGGTTGCCAGCGCACCTAGGTGCCAGGCTAGGAGTTATCACAAATGCTCAAGATGGACAAAACAATTTGGCAAATTTTCTATCTTTGTGCCCATTATGCTATGATACGTTGCATAAGGTAGACAATGTAGCACCAGTTTTGGGACTCAAATTTTTCTAAGTGTTAAAACAGACATGGAAGGTGTATTTGGAAATTTTTTAACTTTTCAGGCTACTTTTCCTACTTCATCCTTGGATTGTAATCAGTGTCCCATGGAAAAAAATTGCAAGTTTTGTCACAATTCATCCAAAATTTGGTGTTACACTCTGCTATGCTGCATAGCGTACACAACGTAGCAGAGGTGCCAAGGTAAAAAATTTTCCAATTATGAAACAAGGAAGTATCAGGCTGTTCTGACATGGAAGATGTATTTTTTTGGTTGCTAAAGTTGCCTATCTTACTACATCCTAGATTGGCATTTTTCAGTTTTGACAAAATTCATTGAAAAATAGGTGCTACGCTATGTAGCGTAGATAGCATAGTAGGCCAAAACTGAAAAATTTTTGTAAGTGTTCACGCTATGCTTTGTCATGCTAGGAAACATAGATAGAAAAACACTTGGAAAACACCTTCAAATGCCTCCAAAAGCTCCTAGAACTCAACATCGACCATCATTTCAGCTCTAGCATCTCTCTAGCAACCAAGATCAGTAGTTTGCTTTGTTTTTGCACCCCTTGCTGATCCCCAAAGTTGTTCCTACACTTGATCCTACTCAAAAGGGTAGGAAAGACATAGTCCTAGAGAGTAGGCTCCAAGTTGCATTTGTTTTGGAAATTTTTATAGGTACATGATAGTTCTTTAGACCTTGGCACATGTGGTTTGGGCAATATGGTCATAGTTTGGTAGATTTTCAGTCCTTGTTCCTATCCTATAGAGCGTAGCACTATTGAGCTTAATGCTTTGATCGTAGCATGTTAGTGTGACACATTCACATTCATGCTATGCAGGACCCAGGACACGTGGCATCCAATCCACATCTCTTGTCAACCTTGGCTCTATAAATACCCTAATAATCAGCATTGTAAGGGTTGGCTTTTGTAGTTGGCTTTGGCAAAAGATTGGTGAGAAAAGGATTGATGAGTGACAAATCTCAACATTAGAGCATTCCTAACATCTGCCTCACTCTCACACTTGAGCATGACACCTGCATCTCGCACCCACATAGTGTGACAACTGTCAATTTAGCAAGCTTTGGATCCCTTGCATTTGTTAGTGCTACATCAGCAACATTCCAGGAACTGTGACCATACTACCTCGATACCCTGCTATGCCTATTTGACACTGTGCACTAATTGTATACATCATTTAATCAAAGTCACGCTCCCCCAATCTTGGGATGGTGCATTTTCTCACCTAAACTCTTATTTCATTTTTTATAGCATATGTTTCAAATTGTTAGCCTACTTTTTTATTTCTATTATGAACATGCATTAAGATATTCATGTTGATGCACTCCTGTTGTTATACATGTTACACTCCTCCTTGTTTTGACTCCCATGTGTAATGCTCTAAAAATACTATTCGCAAACAGTTATTAGACACCATGTAAGTCCCTGTCTAATCAACTAGACCATTCAGGGCACCCTATTTTCATTTTCTCCAACACATCCCTCCCACAGATTCAGGGTTAGGCTATATGCCTGATGACCTCTGGGTGTTCCAACCACTGACATTTTCAAATGCTACAGTTTTTAGTGTTAGAAGGAGGGAATGAACGTCCATGTTCCTTCTATGTTCCACATGTAGTCCTATGTGCTTTCTGTACCTCCATCACTAGCAATGGGCAGGCATAAATGTAACACCCCTGTGGACCTGCCATAGTAGTAGTTGGATCATAGGCTAGTGCAGGAGTTATCTACATTCTGGTTGGTGCAGATTGGTCTTAGTTGATGCTTCCCCTGGAACCCCATAGGACAGAAAGCCCAAAACTGTGTACTACATCAAAGTCTATGTTCTGTATAGCGTGATGACCTCGTTAGCATGACAGTCCCTCCTAGCATAATGTGTAATAGCACAAACTACTATTTTTTCAGCATTTTTAGACTTAGCCGTTTTTGGCATGTTTTCTGTACAACTTACCTACTTAGGCATTTTAGCCTAAAATTTATTGTATACAACCATTTCTTATAATTTTATTTTCACATATTTTTTGACATAGTGAAAATGAACCCATCCAACACCTCAACTACCATTGTGAGCTTGGAGATAGCTCATCCCTTGCAACATGTGGTGGATCTTAAGTGACTGCTTAGCCCTTCACGATCACAACAGCAGTCTCTTCGACTACAACATCAATCACCCAAACGCACGGTACATGATGAGGAGTGATAAAAAATTTTCTATGCAGAGCTCTAGGTGGGCCTATTGTTGGACCACCAAAAATACAAAGAAAAGTGTAATTTTGAAATCATCCACTAGGATGGAAGGGAGTTCCTTCCCACTCCTGATGCAATTATATTGCTCACTAAAACATTCTAATGGATTTTGAACCAACATATTCCAATGAGTGGGTCAAAAGAGTGAGATACAATGTCTCACTATGATGAGCCCCTCCATAATGGGCAAGAGGAGTTTGAATACCATTCCAAAGGTGGTGACCCACACTACGTCATAGCCTCACAGTCCTCCACCTCCTTTGTGATAACTATGATGCTTCCATAGCCCAAACCTTCCCTGGTGATAGGTAGCCATAAAATGCTATCAATGCAATAGCATGTAGGGCCTTTGGCCTCCTTGCCCTTTATTATCCCTTTGTAATCCGTTCAATTTTCACAGCCAATGTCTATGATTCCTATGTTGACATATGTACATACTACGCCTACATCAAAACTACAAATAAGCCCTATTTTCATTTCTTCTTCTATTCCAATCCCATCACCAACAACAACTCCAACCTCAACTGCATGGTGGGAAACAACATCCTTTTCTACTGTCTAGTTATCTCAAATTCCATAGTATATGCAGCCCCAAATGTATCAAGCTTCATATATGATGCAACCAACTATAGGGCTATGGGCTACTTTGGAAACAGGGTAGGTAACTATTCCCATAGCACCACCAATGGTAGCTACTCTGGCAACACCACCCATATGGTTGTGGGCCACTTAGATGATGCCACCAATGGGAGCTACTCCAACAGCACCTCCAATGCGACTAGTAGCTACACCAACAACATCACCAATGATGGCTACTCTGATGGTACCATTGGCAATCCAACTAATGTAACCTTCCATAACACCCTCAAGTCTAGACCAAGCCTTTCAGCTAATTCAAACCCTCACCGATGAAGTCAAGTGACTTAAAGCTACTAGCTCTGAAATAGTCCAAGTAATGGACTTTGATCATGATGATCCTATTAGCCCTGTCGTTCCTCCACTCATGTTGCCTCCTAGGGGTACAACTTCCGCAATTCACAAAATACAATGGAGAAGATTATCCAAACACCCATCTAATTACTTTTTGATCCAAGTCCTTATTACTACAACCATGGCTACATGGGATTATTTGTGTCTTCACCATGTCCTTGACTGGCAAAGCTTTAGACTGGTATTGTGTGGTTCCTCACACTTCTATTTCAACTCTGGAAGAGTTGCTGAGTTACTTTGTAACTTGGTTCAAGTACAACTTGAAGCTAGAAGCCACCTTAGACCAATTCATGAATGTCAAACAAGAAGCGTTAGAACTATCTAGAAATTCATACAATGCTGGAGTGTTGTCTTAAATGAGATTCGTGAGTCGATTGCTGAAGCCCATCTATTGGCCATTTTTAAGGGTGCTATAAACAATTTCATCAAATCCAAGCTATATTATTTAGCACCATGATCCCTTAGCTAGGCCTTTACTTAAACAAAAAGCATACAAGATGTAGTTGAGGCTAGCAGAAACCTAGCTTACATAACTTACAGGAGCGCACATGCAAGGAAGGATAAAGAAAAGGGAAAAGCTTGTGTGGTGGGTGAAGCTAAAACCAACAACAACAAATAGGTGGCTAAGGTGCCTAAGGCCATGACCACTACTCATAAAATGTCAAGCTCTAGTAGTGCAAGAACTAGCCAACCTGCAACATCAATGGCCACAAAAAAAGCTTCACTGAGGTCAAATTTTGAGTGCAATGATCACTCAAAATATACCCCACTATCGATTAAACTATTAAAGATTTTGGATCAATTGTTGATTTTCGGGTGCATTTAACATAAGAAAATGTCATAGGAGGCCCATAAATGTCATGAGAGATACTATGAGATGCTCTAAGACCCCTTTTTAGCTATGCCCAATGAGGCTCCAGTGCCCAAAAATTTAGGCTGGATAGATTCTGTAACTACCACCAGTTGTGTGGCCATGACACAGATTATTAGTTAGCACTAAAAGATGACATCCAATGCATGATTGATTAAGGTAAGTTGGTCCTTGATGAAAATAGTCTTGTTCGACCAGAGAACCAGTTTATGAACATCCTATAAGGACCCATTGAATGTTTGCAATGCAAGATATACCATTAATGCTATTAGCATTGATGACAATGTAGAGTCAACACATGAGTCATTTGCGGTCCATGTGCCTTTCTGTGGTGCTGAAGCTTCAATGTCACCTAGGTCATAGGCCCCTTTTGTCATTAAGGTATCACCATAGGGGCTTGTCACACCTTTCATAGTTAGGGCCCCCCAACATGCGGTTGCAACAACCCAGGCACCTTTTATTATAAGAGTGCCAAAGCATACAAACTTCACATCTGTTCAAAGTCCAATGGTTGGAACTGCATCACAACCTTCTCGCCTGAGGAAACATGATGAACGCCTAGTTGACAAGATGACTAGAGAATGTACTACACTAGGTTCCCCTAATCCCAACCCCTTATCAGTGATTCCCATGGCTCCACCATCTAAAAATAAGAAGGAAATGCATTCACAACAAGCAACTACCGAAGCCCAGAAGCCTACCTCCCAACCAAAAGCCAAGTCCTCTCCTCCTTAGGAAATTCGTCTCGTAGGGTGTATAGAGGAAACAAAAATCACCAAAAAACTAGATGGTGAACAAGATTTCCTAAACGCACTCACACAAGCCAAACAAGCTTCAAAACAAAAAAATACAACTTCAGGCTTGAACAATTTAATAATGACTTCTGTTGTTCATCGTGAGGCTTTGATCTATATATTGGCATCTATTCCTATTAAGGAAGATATGCCAGCAGAGGAAAGAGCCATTCATGTTGTCATGCTTCCATCTATGGCTGAAGAACCACAGGCAATCCACTTAACATTTCATGATGAACCCATTAAAGCTGATCTTGAAAGGGGTCAAGTAACCATTTCCCCTATGTTTATAACAATTCATGTAGGTCAATATAGGATTCGTAGGGTGCATGTTGATGATGGGGCCACAACTAACATAATTTTGTTCCCTGTTGTTGACAAGCTGGGCCTGGTGGATCAAATTAGGCCCACGAAAACTTCTTATTTGAATTCATTCAATGGGGCATGCTGAAACACCACAAAAATTTTGGCTAACACTTGTAGATAGCAATTGAGCTAAGTCATGCTAGTCCACAGCATGACCAAACTTGAAAGCCTCAAAACCAACATCAAACGGAGCATAATTGAATAAGCAAGAGTTCCCTGAGACCCATAGGTGACTACATCAGCATCCGACATCAGGAATTTCATGTTTTGGGTCCAAAATACTTGGGATTGACCAAGTATACGTTAGGCTACACGCTAGTCAGCATACAAGCCAGCGTATAGCAAATTTTGAGCCCCAAAAATGAGCCAAAACATGCCAGAATTGAGTGTCTAGACCCGCTAGGACCTTCCCCAGGGTCCCCAAAAGCTCTCAACCTTCTAAAAATTGAATTTTGGGCCCTAAATGATGCATTTTTATGTGTGTATGCTGGGTACATCTTGTTGTACGTTGGCCAGCATATATCCCAGCGTACACCACCAAAAATGACCCAAAACAAGCACCAAAGAGAAATATTTTCACCTAAAATTGACTCTTGGAGGTAGGGCAACTATTGGACATCATCACAGGCACCTGAAAATCAAGTTGTAACCTTGAAATGATGCATTTTCATGTGTATATGCTGGGTACATCTTGCTGGCCAGCGTATAGCCCAGCATAAACCACTTAAAAAGGCCTGAAACTACATCAAAATGAAGTCAAAATTGGTATTCGAACACCCTGGAGGATCAGCAGTGCTTAGGTATCAAGGAACAAGCACCAGTGTACAGAGTCAGACATCCAACATGGCAATTGATGAGGTTGATGCTGAGTCTGTATGCTGAGGTTGATGTTGAGTCTATACGCTAAGGTTGATGCTGAGGTGTACGCTGAGGTTGATGCTGAGTCTGTACTCTGAGGTTGATGCTGAGTTGTATGCTGAAGTTGATGTTGAGTCTGTACAGTGAGGTTGATGCTGAGGTTGATGCTAAGTCGGTACACTGAGGTTGATGCTGAGGTGTATGCTGAGGTTGATGCTGAGTCTATACGTTGAGGTTGATGCTAAGGTTGATGCTGAGTCTGTATGCTGAGGTTGATACTAAGTCTATACGCTGTGGTTGATGCTAAGTCTATACGCTGAGGTTGATGCTAAGGTTGATGCTGAGTTTGTACGCTGAGGTTGATGTTGAGTTTGTACGCTGAGGTTGATGTTGAGTCTATACGCTGAGGTTGATGCTGAGTCCTTACACTGAGGTTGATGCTAAGGTTTATGTTGAGTCTGTACGCTAAGGTTGATGTCCAATCTCATACACTGAACGCTACACGTAGATGACAACACACGCCAGAGCATTTCAAGACATGTTGAGGCCAAAAACAGTAGGCCAGAGCATGGATCCAAAAGCCAGAGACATCATTCTAGTTGTAACATATAAATTCTTTTGTAAATTTTAAGTCTTCTGAGCGTTCCAAGCTTATATGCTGGGTGTTCATATGCCAGCATGTACGCTACACATTGTACAGTTGTAATGTATCCTGCACTCGGTCAATGCACCACCTGTCTCCCGATCCAAATTTTTCTCACCTCACAGCCACTCATCTCCTTCCAAATATGAATCTAATGCCCAAGATTTTAAAAAAACCCTGATTTTTCACTAGAGAGGGCTTGGAAATTTCTACAAAGAGACACAAAAAACTAGAATCTGGGACACTTAGGAGATCTGGGCATCAACCTATGTATGATGGGCATCAAACTTGGATGTTGCATTTCCCTACAATCCAAAACCTGCATCTTCCAGCACCCTTCATCATCCACCGGGGCTAAACATCTGCCTTGTGATCAATCCACAACTGCGTTCTGACCGATGCACACTGTAATCATTTTTCAATAAGAAACAGTTTACATTTTGCCCAGATTTATTGTAGTTTTCTTTGTTTTTCCAGTTTACATTTACATTCCAGTTTACGGTATTGTGCCTATTTACATTACGGTTTACGTTTAATGTGCATCGTTTATGAATAACCCAATGCATTGCAAAGTGCATATGTTGGGGAAGTCCTTGTTTGATCCACGTGCGGACCATTCAAGGCACTTTGCCTTTGTCCATTCTAGCCTGCCCTCAAGCGAAGGAAGGGTCTTCTATATTTCTTCTGAGGATCTCTTGGTGTTTGTTTGATTCCAGCCTTGCATCGACGATTTCAAACAGTACAAAAAATGGCAGTAGAAGGAGGGCCGCTTTCACTTAGATCCACATAGATCTGCTTCTCTACATCCTAGATCTACACTCCATTACTGCAGATCTGCACTCTGCGACTCCAGATCTTCCTTCTGTTTTCACAAATCTACATCCTATTACCGTAGATCTGCATCTTTTTCCTTCAGATCTACGCCCTACAATTGCAGATCCGCACCATGGCCAGCGTTCATACATTGTTTCACCAGTGTTGCCTGTACACTGCCAATGTTTCCTGTACGTTGTAACCCCTGACTATATGCTATGTGTGTTGTGTATACACTCTGTCTCTTATGTACACATTGCACGTCCTTTGTACACGTTGCCTCCTATATGCTATTCACCATACAGGACAAGACTTAACCAAATTTTCTCCTGTTTACGTTGTATACGCAGTCCAACACTTAACCAAATTTTCTCCTGTTTACGCTGTATACGCAGTCCAACACTTAACCAAATTTTTTCCTGTTTACATTGTATACGCAGTCCAACACTTAACCAATTTTTTTGCCTATTTACGTTGTATACGCTAACAACAGTTAGCCAAATTTTCTCCTGTTTACACTGTATACACTAACAATAGTTAGAATTTTTTTTTGCTCCCTATCCAACACTTAACCGATTTTTTTTTTTAGTTTACATGGCCATACTTAAAGCACTTAAAATGGACCCTACAAACACCAATATTTTCGCTCTCCCCATCTCCGACTCTAGCACGTCAGTCTTATATCCTATGACCACCATCAAACCCATAGTGACTCATGGTGAGGTCAACCCTCAGGGGCCATCTCATTGGCCACTAAGACTACAAGGTATGGATCCCACATTCACCATCTTAATGCCTGAACAATATAATTTTAT
This sequence comes from Gnetum montanum, assembly GCA_015680685.1. Taxonomy (NCBI): domain Eukaryota; kingdom Viridiplantae; phylum Streptophyta; class Gnetopsida; order Gnetales; family Gnetaceae; genus Gnetum; species Gnetum montanum. The sequence goes on along the minus strand of MNCI01015000.1, from coordinate 37,616 downwards.
TTGTGTTAAAATCCAAGCTAAACTGGCTGTTGACCGAGCCGAGCTAGAAGTAAAGAGACACTATGAGTTAATTCACAAAGGAGGTCATGACTTCATTTCCACCGCCTACGATGTCATCCCCCTCACTGAATCCCACCATGAACTCCTATCCCAACTCCTCATGGCCAAGAGTCAAACCTTGCAGCAATCCATCATAGAACCTCAAAACGAAGATGAAGAAGATAATTTCACGACTCAGTCTGAATACGGGGATTCATACCATACTCTCAGTCCACATACTTACGTGAACCCATTATTTCACCCTTTCACGGGGGAGACCATGTCCCTCCATTCATTTAAAACCACTCAAGCACATGTGCCTAAACAAGAAGCATCCACTCTTATTCCCACTCTCCCTATGACCGATACTCAATTCAATATACCCATCCCCACTATTCCTCCGGTCACCACGTTATCCCCTCTCTTACAAGTACAACCCCAACAACCCCCCCTCAAACTAATGTAGGAGTGACCTTCCCACCCCAAGTGATTGGGATGACATCTGTGATACCTGCTTCTACATCTACTCACTATATACCATGATTACAAATCCAAGGGACATCCTTCACTACTTCAACTCAACAAGCTTAGGGTGTTCCCTCACAAATCATAACTGGAGAGTAGGCCACGACTGACATGCAACCACATCAACCCCCTCATTACAGCATACCACCTACTACAATTTCATCCATGAACATCCCTCAAGTACAACAACAACAACANGACCCCAATGCCCATCTAGTCACATTTAGACTAGAATGTCTGCTGCTTCAGGCTTGGCCCCATGCAATCTTGCATGTGTTCGCCATGTCCCTCACTGGCAGAGCATTAGACTGGTACCGAGCCTTGCCTTGTAACTCCATATCCGATCTCTTACACCAGTTTGTTATCAATACAACCTGAAACCTAAAGCAACCTTAGACAGTCTGATATAGGTAAAACAAGCACCGCTTGAACCTGTACAAAAATTTATCCAAAGATGGAGTGCCACACTCAATGAACTTCATGAGCCAATCCCAGAAACATATCTTCATACGATTCTTAAGGGAGCCGTGAATTATTTTTTCAAATCAAAACTATACTATCTAAATGTGTGCACTCTAAGCCAAGCTTTTGTACAGATTAAAAACATAGAAGAGGCAGCCCAAAATAGCCATGACCCTGCTTACTTAGCCTTTAAAAATCAACACACTAAAAGGGACAAAGAAAAGGCTAAAGCAACAGTAACAGTAGTAGCAAAGACTCAACCTACCACCATGGGATAGCAAGGCAGAATGCCTACTACTCCCATTAACTATGAGAGAACCACTCCTGCACACACACCTAAATTATCTACCATGCAAGCTACTAACACCAGTCATGCACGTATGTTTGAGAGGAAAGACCCTACTCAATACACACCGCTCCCCATGAAGCCTTCCCAATTATTAGAATAACTTTTGAAGGCTAGGGCCATTAAACACAACTAGTTGTCCCAGGCTATAGCCCAGAGACACGATTGATTCTGTGAATTGGCCAAAAACCCAAGCTTAGAAACACCAAATGAGCCTCCTATTCCAAAAGGCTTTAGACTAGATCGATTTTGCAAGTATCATCAATGGAATGGGCATGGTACTGATTATTGTTTCACCCTCAAACAAGACATACAACATATGATTGATAGGGGTGAAATAACATTTGACAATGCCAACCCTGTTAAACCGCAGAATCAATCTATGGGCATATATAAAGATCCCCTTAATACTAAGGAAGCTCCTTACATTATTAACATGATACATGTCAGAAATGAGTAGAGTATGCCCACAAAACATTTCATGATTCGTGTTCCTGCTACAACGTCAACATCATCCCCACAATCTTCGTATCCCACGTACAATCCGCCTACACCGACAAAACCATTTGTTATTAGTGTACCCCCTGCTAATGCAATCGCAAATGTGCAACCACCTACCCGGCCCACTCCCTTTGTAGTCCAAGTGCCACCTACAGTTGCAACCACGGAGGTACAACTGTAAAACCAACCAAATCCTTTCATAATCAGGGTGCCCAAACACCCTAATCTTCAACCTTCTATTCCTCAACTGCAAACCAAACTAACCCCATTCATCATCAGGGTGCCTAAACACCCTGACACATAACCATCTCCGACTATTCAACCATAACTCCAACATGTTCCATTCGTAATCTGGGTCCCAAAACAACCTGATGTTCAAGCTCCAATGATTCTCCCACGACCTTCACGAGAATGCCTTGCCGACAGACTTACTAGGGAACGATTGGAAAAAGAACATTTAAGTCTTGAATTGGGGCCACCGATACCCACTTCCTTAAACACTATACCTATGGCTCCGACAACTAACAAGCCAAGCACGAGTCATGAAAGCAAAAAATCAAGAATCCCAGATACATCAAACCCAACCACCACATTAGACCACACGAAAACCATTCCACAAGAGATACAACTACTGGGTCCAATGGACCATGTCTCGACCAACAAGAACATACCGAATAGCAAAGACTTGGCCAGTGCCCTAACCCAGGTTACATAGGCCCTCAAACAAAAGAATACTTCGCTAAGCCTGTATGACCTAATGATAACTTCTCAAGTACACCGTGAAGCTCTAGTGCGTATGTTAACATCAATTCCTGTCAGTGACGACTTACCCACAACTGAACCATCCATTCATGCAGTAATGTCTCCACATCAAAGACCAAGGTCCACATCACTAGGCTTTCGTACAGATAACATAAAAACAGATGAAAAAATAGGAGAAGTCACCACCACACCTATGTTCATAACCATACAAGTCAACCAGTTTAAAATACATAAAGTGCATGTTGATAACGGGGCAGCGACAAACGTAGTACCATTCCCCGTCATTGAACAATTAGGGCTCAAAAAGCAGATAAAACCAACATCCAATACGTTCTTGAAATCGTTCAACGGATCACGTGTCATAGTAAAAGGAACACTTACTTTGGACTTCATAGCGGGGGACTAGTTCTCCACGTCAGCCGAGTTTGTAGTCATAGATGAGATGCCAAGATTTAACTTGATATTAGGATGACCATGGTTAGCCCAATTAAAGGTGGTATCTGCACCCATCCACCAAGAGATTTACTTACCCTATGAAGGTGGTGAAATCATTATACATGGTGATGTGGCTACACCCAACACCTCCACACATGTAGGCACAAACCAAGGCTCAAAAGTCAAAATCAATGAGACTAAACAAGAGGACACTACTCTCGAGCCTAAACAGGACACAACACCCATTGAAAACCAAAGTGATAACCAATCTCCAAACCATGATCCCCCAGAAGATATGGAAACATTGCAAAATGTGGAAACATTGGAGCATGCTGACATAGGAGTTGTTCCTCCAAACGTCTTATGGTTAGAATTACCGTTTAACATAATTAGTGAAGGAGACGCTAAATATATGATTACATCGAAAGACCCAACACACCAAGTCAATCTTCGCAAATTAAAGAAGCTACTCAACCATTAAACTTGAACTATCATCCGAAATGACGTTGAACTACTGCTCGTCTGAAACAACGTAAAACTACTACAACGTCCAAAATGACGCTAAACTACTACTCGTCCAAAACGACGTAAAACTACTACAATGTCCGAAATGACGTAAAACTACTACTCATCTGAAATGATGTAAAACTACTACTCATCCGAAATGACATTAAACTATCACATGTCTGCAATGACATAAAACTAGCCACAGTCAGAAATGGCCAGTCAATTCGAAAATTCATTGAAACAAGTCAAATCACTTTTATTTCCTTGTGGCCCGAAATGGCCTAAAACTAGAGCATAGACCCAATAGTCCGTTATGACTTTCAATTGACACACGAGGCCCGAAATGGCCTTAAACTAGTGCATGGGGCATAAAATGGCCTAAAACTAGAACGTGTTGCATTTCAAATTCGGTTTGCTTTCCATTTACAAATTATAATTTCGTTTACTTTTCATTTACAATCTTATTCTTGCCAGCATAGTTATGCTTATTTCCAAAAAAAAAAAACAAAAACAAAAAAAAAATCTTTTATCTTCACACCTTTGTTTACAATTGACGTTAAAGCTGAAACAAAACTTAAAACTTAAACAAAAAAAAGGAGATATAAGAAAAACAACAAAAAAATGTATAAATGTATAAGTTTATAATATTAAATCTTAATAATGTGCATACATCTGCTTTACACAGTTCACAAAATTACAACCCAAAATGATCAAACTAAGCCAACAACAATGACAAGTTAAATTAAACATCAGCGCTAAGAGGGGCTTGGTCCCCAAACTCATCCACGTCATTGGGTCCTACTCCACTGGAGCCACCATGATCATCATCATATCCCTTCAAAAAAAATAGAAAGTACAAAAAAAAAATAAAAAGTATTAGTAAAAAAGACAAAAAAGAGCATTAAACATTATAAAATCCAAAACACATAAAACATAAACTACACAACCCAAAGTATATACAACACATCACACTTCCATGTAAACGTGTAAATCAACTCATGTTACAAACATACAACATAAGACCCCAGTGATCAACAGTTAACATTAACACATAGGTTGCAGAACATTTAACTTCATGTGCTTAACATTTAGAAACCTTTCTATGTATACACTGCTAGTTTGCCAGTTCAATACTTAGAAAATTTTTCATGTATACATTGCGAGTTCACCAGTTCAACACTTAGAAAATATGACATCATGAAGCCTGTACATTGTACATCTAGATCTTACACGCTATGGATCAAATCTGGATGCTGGTAAGTAGATCTGAACGTTCACAATCAAATCTACGTAGATCTGGCTTCGAATGTGGTAGATCTTGGCTTCGAATGTGGTAGATCTAGCCTTGCACGCATTGTGGATCTGGCTTCGTACGCTATAGATCTGGTCTAGAATGTCATGGATCTCGCAGATCTGAATGCCGCAATTGCAAATCTGACCCTGCACGCTAGAGATTTGAACACTACTATTGCAGATCTGGATCAACTGCATGTAGATCCGGTGTTCAAGGCCTTCACACTGCAATTCTTGTTGGTTCACACTATAATGTTTTTGTTTAGTTCACACTGTAATTATTTTTGGTTCATGCTACAATGTTTTTTGTTTGGTTCACGCTAATTTTTTTGTTCACATTGCAATGTTTTTATTTGGTTCACACTATAATTCTTTTTGATTCATGCTGACCCTGCTTGGTCTCTGCTTAGTTCATGCTGATGACACAAACACAGTTGATGTTTGGTTCCTGTTTTATCACACTTAACCTGTACGCTAATCCATGGGCGTGAAGCACCCAAGCCCCTGAAGACAAAAAAAATATACAACAATGAAAACAACGAAATAAAAATAAAACCGAGAAAATAGAGAGTATACCACGTTGCCCCTTATTACGGGTATCTTGAACCCCCCGCTAAGGATAAAAATAATAGAAATTTAATTCAAATTATGTTGTACACACGTTGGCTCCTTGGGTAACGCTGACTCCATAAAATAAACAAAAAGAAAAATAATAAAATAAAATATACAACGTTGCCCCTAATTCTAGGAACGTTGACCCCTTTTATTTCACCAAAACAAAAATAATNCCTTTTCTCTCACATTGACCACTTTTGCTTAAATTTCAAAATAATAATAATAATAAAAGAAGAAGTATACTAACACATGCCCCAACCACACATTTCTAAACATAAATATGGACTAAAATTAAAACAAACAATCATCAAAAGGTCATGATAGCCCGGTATGGCCTTAAACTGCCATGACTAGTCCGTTATGACTATAAACTGACATGCACGGCCCGGTATGGCCTTAAATTGCCATGTGTCCAGGTATGACTATAAACTACCATTGCATGCTTAGTCCTGTTTAAATGTATAAATTACCTACATAAAAAAAATATAATAGCAAAACCACCTTGTTGACATTGCTCACTATTTATTGGCAGGAGCAAACACCATGGACAACAAGCAACTATTCTTAGCACTGTCTATCAATGGACCACACAGAACGATCACACAAGAAATCAACATGGAGTCCACTGACTTAGACTCAACAACACACGACACTTTTGTGGCATCAACCCAACAAAAGTTAGATTGCTATGAAGGAATGACCAAGACTTTGAACCTAGAAGCCGATAACATCACCGAAGACCTCTTAGCTGAAGTCCCCATTACCATGTCAGATGGCGAAGTTAAAATCCTAAAACTAAGTACATTATTCAACCCAAAACTCGCCAATGACATAGCATAAATGCTTAAAAACAACATGAAAGTATTCGCTTGGTCTTACACTAACATGCCTGGGCTAGATCCTTGAATAGTCCAGCATAACATCATACTCGATTCCAAGTCAAGACCAATGAAACAAAAGGCACGTAAGGTCAAGCCTGAGGTAGCGTTGGCAGTTCGCAATGAGATCACAAAGCTTTATCAAACTGGTTTCATTCGAGCTATTGACTATGTTGACTGGGTATCCAACATGGTCATTGTCCCAAAGAAGAACGAAAGCATTCGCTTATGCATTGACTTCCGGGATCTCAACATTGCAACCATAAAAGATGATTTTTCCCTACCTAGCATTGACTCAACCATTGGGCATGCCTTGTTATCTTTTATGGATGGCTTTTCGAGATATAACCAAATTCGAATTAACCCTGAACATCAGCTCAAGATGACCTTTATGACACCATGTGGTACTTTTTGCTACACGATGATGCCATTCAACCTCAAGAATGCCGAGGCTACATATCAGAGAGCAATGACATTTATATTTAGTGATTATATCTTCAACTCGCTCAATGGCTATGTAGATGATATTGCGGTTAAATCAAAAACATCATAGCAACACGTACAAGATCTTGACTTGGTACTAAAGCGTTGTTTAAAATATGAACTAAGACTTAACCCAAAGAAATGTGTCTTTGGAGTCAAAACAGGAAAAATGCTTAGGTTCATAGTCTCAAAAGCAGGGATACAAGTAGACACCAATAAGGTTAAGGCCATAACAAACTTAAAACCACGGAGTAACCTTACCAAACTTCGTGGTCTACAAGATAGATTACAATTCATTAGAAGATTCATAGAGAAACTGATGGACAAATTGAGCCCTATGCAACATCTGTTGTGTAAGAACGTCCATTTTGAATGGACTCCACAGTGCCAAGAAGCCTTCGACAACATTAAAATGGCACTAGCTCAACTACCAATAGTTTATCCTCCACAAAACAATAAACCATTCTATATCTACCTTGCAACATCTAACTCATCCATTGCGTCTATGCTTTGTTAGAAACGTGATGATGGAACCGAAATCCCTGTCTATTACTTGACCCATGCATTAGTAGCCTACGAAAAATGTTACAGTGATGTGGAGAGGTCATGTCTAGCCCTCATCTTCTCTTTAAAGAAGTGGAAACATTATCTTTTTGGTAACCAAGTCAACATAATTTGTAAGGACAATGTACTTAGAGATATCACAAACAACATGTACGAATCAAGCAAGATAGCCTGATGGAAAGCAATGATTGCTAAGTTTGACCTACACTACATAGCCCAATCATCCATCAAAGGTCAAGCTATAGTCAATCAGATGACCACATCACCAACACAAGATCAAGTAATGATTAATCCAGAGTTTCCAAACGAAAACATAAGCATAATAGACATAGTGCCTAATGACTATGATGCAATTCTAAACTTCGATGAAGCATCCACCTCTCGAGGAGGAAGTGTTGCGGCAGTTATCACATATCCCTCCGGGGAGATCCAACCCTTTGCCTATCGTTTAAACTTTCCTAGTACTAACAACGTGGTAGAGTACGAAGGTTTCCTTAGAGGTCTCCTCGCAGCACTAGCTTCAGGAATCACATGGCTCATAGTTCGAGGCGATTCACAATTGGTCATTAACCAGGTCATAGAGTTATACGCATGTAAAGCTCTACAATTACAACCATACTGTGACCTGAAAAAACACTTGGTAAAACAATTTACAAACAAAGAGGTGCAACATGTTTCTCGAAACGATAATACCATCGCAGATGCACTGGCCACATTAGCTCTAAACATCTCACTGGACATGTTTCATGTGTTGCCTAGTTCTATCACAAGTTGCGACAAGCCCATAATTGACACTCCCGATGAAATTCCCATAGCATCCGTTAGCACGACACACGTCATAGAATGGTATGATGACATAAAGGAGTACCTTCTACATGGTGAACCACCTCAACATCTAACGAATGCTCAAAAGGATGAGATGTGAAAATGCTCTCGATAGTATACACTAGTAGGAGATACATTATGTTGTAGATCCTATGAAGGCATTTTCCTAGTTTGCGTTAGTAGCACCGATGGCCAAACCGTCGTGGAGCAAGTTCATGAGGGACTTTGCGGAGGGCACATAGCACCCAAAGCAATGGCAACCAAAATAAGATGTTTAGGGTACTATTGGCCACACATGAAGTACGACTATTTCTCCAAGGTCAAAACGTGTGATATGTGTCAAAAGCATGGTAATCCTATACATGTTCCACCCAATGAGTTGCATACGGCTCAAATCACATGGCCTTTCCAGAAGTGGGGGTTAGACATCATTGGACCAATAACTCCCCCATCTTCAGCAGGGCATAGCTTCATCATAACTGCAACTGAATACTTCACGAAATGGGTAGAAGCTATTCCCCTTAGGAAGACCACATCAAAACAAGTACGCAACTTTATCCTTGAAAACATTGTGACCCATTTTGGCATCCCAATGACCATCATTACTGACAATGAGCCACAATTCAGCAATGTTGAAACAAAAACCTTTTGCAATAGCCTAGGCATTAGAAATTTGTTCTTGTCTCCATATTATCCTCAAAGCAACAGACAAGCAGAATCCACAAATAAAACTATCATCATGGTGCTCAAGAAAATGCTTCATCAGAGCAAACAAAGATGGCACGAGCAGCTACTTTATGCACTATGGGAATATAGAATGATGCATAGGACATCCACAAGTAAAATACCATATAGTCTTGTTTATGGTTCAGAAGCTGTTTTACCTTTGGAGTTGTAGGTACCCTCCTTGAGGATCACACTCTCCGGACTCCTTGATGAAGGTCAAAACAATGACTCGCGCATTGTGGACCTGGATTCGGTGGAGGAGAAACACACGCGTGCATTAGATCAAATCAAGTGGTACTAGAAGCAACAACAACGGTGCCTTCAGCACAACATTCACAAGCACCCGATCAAAGAAGGTGATCTTGTACTTAAGGCGGTCTGTGAACACCCGGACAAATTCTCAGCCAACTGGGAAGGGCTTTACTTGGTCACCAAGGCATACGATAATAGAGCATTCAAACTAGCAGACATGGATGGAAACGAGCTTGCACATCCAATGAATCATTTGTACCTTAGGCTGTTCTACGTTTGAAGTCACTTAGGTATGCATTCGTCCTGGCATCATGATGGTAAACTGATATCACTGAATGTCCTAGGTTATGACTCAAAACTAACACCA
>MNCI01015000.1:5292-20350 GCA_015680685.1 Gnetum montanum | reverse complement strand
CTTGTTATGCTACAAAGGATGCGTAAAACTCCCATTCTATACTGCCATGAAAGACACAAAAAACCCTTATCTCACCCTACTCTACCTAGCATCCAAAAGCCTATAACAAGATCCTTGCCTACTACCACAACCCAAATTGTCATTTAAACCCCAAAAAAATGTGTATGATCTATGGTGCACATCCCATTCCTAGCCGTAGTTGGGGGGCTGTGGCCACAGCGTAGTAGCTGTAGCAGCAATGGCAATCATGGCATGCTAGCCATGACATAGGTAGCAGCAATTGTGGTTCCTTCCCCACGCAAGCCACCTTATAAAACCCTCAAAACATCAAGAATTTCCCTTAGAAAAAAAAACAACAAATGGGGAGGGAGGGGTAGCATGACAGTGTACCTAGAAAATGGTGCCTCCTGATGCTCTTCAACACTAGCCCTAGAGAGATGTCACAGGGTGTGCTCACCTTCATCCACATTAGCAAGGTTGAGGTGTCTATCCTCACTTCTGCATTCCACTGTTCCGATGTCAAGCTCTGGTGTTGAAACTTGAGAAAAATTTCTCTAAGTCTGGTGTCACACTATGCAACATAGATAGTGTACCACACTTGAAGTCTTGATATTTGCAAAATTTTTCTAAGTCTATCTACTACACTCCCTAGCACAACCAGCATAGCACATGCTTCCAAGGTCAGTTTTTACAAATTTCAAGTCAGAAGTGGTTAGAAGGGCATTGAGGATGGACTAAACAGTTTGGTAAATTTTTTATTTGCTGGGCCATCAAGCTTGCTACACTCTTCAGCTTGCCAGCTTGACACATGTCCCGATTGCCAACCCACCCAAGTGCCAGGCTAGGAGTTATCACAAATGCTTAGGATGGATGAAACATTTTGGCAAATTTTCTATCTTTGGGCCCATTACACTCTACTACACTACACAATGTAGACAACGTAGCACTAATTTCAGGACTGAAATCTTTCTAAGTGTTAGACCAGATATGGAAGGTATATTTGGTAATTTTTTGACTTCTGAGGCTACTTTTCGTACTTCATCCTTGGAGTTTGATTAGCATCCCATGGAAAAACATTATAGGTTTTGTCACAATTCATCCAAAATTTGGTGTTACACTCTACTATGCTGCATAGCATAGATAGTGTAGTAGAGGTGCCAGGGTCAAAAATTTTCCAAGTATGAAACAATGAAGTATCAGGCTATTCTGACATGGAAGATATATTTTTCTAGTTGCTAAAGTTGCCTATCTTGCTACATCCTAGACTAGCATTTTTTAATTTTCACAAAATTCACTAGAAAATGGGTGCTACGCTCTGCTACACTGTGCAACGTAGATAGTATAGTAAGTGTTCACACTACACTTCATCATGCTGGGCAACGTAGATAGTGTAACACTTGGAAAATGCCTTCGAATGCCTCCAAAAGCTCCCAAAACTCAGCATCAACCATCATTTCAGCTCTACCATCTCTTTGGCAATGAAGATTAGCAATTTTCTTTGTTTTTGCACCCCTTGTTGATCCCCAAAGTTGTCCCTATGCTTGACCCTACTTGGAAGAGCAAGGAAGATGTAGTCTTGAAGCATAGACTCCAAGTGGCATTTGTTTTGGACATTTTTGTAGGTACATGGCAGTTCTTTAGACCTTGGCATATGCAGTTTGGGCAATATGATCATAGGTTGGCAGATTTTCAATCCTTGTCCCTATCCTATAGAGCATAGCACCATTGAGCTTAATACTTTGAGCATAGCACGTCAACGTGACACATTCACATTCGTGATATGCAGGACCCAAGACATGTGGCATCCAATCCATCTCTCCTATTAGCCCTAGATCTATAAATACCCTAGTAATCAGCATTCTAAGGGTTGGCTTTTGTAGTTGGCTTTGGCAAAAGATTGGCAAGCAAAGGGTTGATGAGTAGTAAATATCAGCATTAGAGCATTCCTAACATCTACCTCACTCTCATACTTGAGCATGACACCTGCATCTCACACCCACACAGCATGACAACTATCAGTCTAGTAAGCTTTGGCTCCCTTACATTTGTTAGTACCACGTCCGCAACATTCCAGGGACTATGACCATACTACCTTGCTACCCCACTATGCTTGTCTGACACTGCACACTAGTTGTACACATCATTTAATCAAAAGCCATGCTCCCCCAATCTTTGGGTGGTGCATTTTCTCACCTAAACTCTCATTTCATTTTCTTACAGCATATGTTTCAAATTTTTAACATACTTATTTATTTCTATTGTCAACATGCATTAAGACATTCACTTTGATGCACTCCCATTATTATACATGTTATGCTCCTTCTTGTTCCAACTCCCATATATGACGCTCTAAAAACACTATTTTCAAATAGTTATTAGACACCACATAAGTCCTTATCTAATTGAACAGACCATTCAAAACACCATGTTTTCATTTCTATAGCATGACCCTCCCATAGATTCAGGGTTAGGCTATACACCTAATGACCTCTCGGTGTTCTAGCCACTAACATTTTCAAATGCTACATAAAGCAAATAAATTTGAATTGCACACAAATGAAACTGTAAAATTTAATTCCAAATATAAAGGTAGAGTCCAGAAATATGTACAAATTTGTTCCTGAGAAGATAGTATGGGCTTTCACTTGGATAAGGTTTCAAAATCTGTTAAAATTACTATGATGAGCTCCATAATCCAAAGATTCTACCACTTTCGATGCTTTCAAATCTTTGTTGCTCTTGCATCAAATTTGCTACATTCTTGATGCAGGAGGATGAGAGATGTAATGGATTTAGACCAAAAGTGAGCAACACTAGGGACTTTTGTTCCTAGGTGCTAAGCATTAAGGCCACAATGTCAACATTCTCAAAGGAGGGTAATAGGGGTAACAATGGCTATGGGTTCCATACCAAGAATTCAAGAAGTTCTATGTGTGCTTAAAGCTCTTGAATGTAAAAAAATTATTGAAAATGCAAAAGTGTGGAATCCTTTCAAGGTCTTGGTGCTTGGGTTTTATATGATTTTGGGTAAAAAATTTGGCTACAAATTCTACTTGATTGCTATAGCAATTTATACTTGACTGTTGACAAATTTTGGCTACATGCAGATGTGATGGGTGTTCAAATCTAGGGGGCTACTATGTATGGTAATTATTATACCCCCATGGCCATTCCATTTACTAAAAATAGTAAATGAGAACTTCACCCCTACTGGCTTCTTCCACCTAGGTTTTTCCTTCCAACAACAATGTTGGGATGCAAGATCCTCACTAGAGTTGGTGTTGTGTTGGAATCTTGGGTCATGCTAGAGAAATGCTAGGAGGAGAAAGGTGAAATGCTGGGAGGTTGAAGTGGTAATGTTGGAGGTAAGGGTTATACTCCCCCCACCTCCCTTGCACCATGCTAAGCATGGTTGACATCCTAGCCTCCATTTTTGAGGGTAGGTGAGTTATACTCCCCAACAAGTATCTCTAGCATGGAAAATGTTATACCACCCATAAAACCCAAGAAAATGCCAATTTTGGCATCCTAAAAGACATTATTAATTCTCCCCCACCCCTCAAGCCCAAATATAGGCATTATATGAATTTTTGCACTTGGGGGATGAGTCTCTAATCACTTATGACGCATTTTAGCCCTAATAATATAAGGTATGTGAGATTACATCTCCTAGGTTGCAATCTTCATATTTACAATGAAGTTTGGCCTTAGGTTTCAAGGGATGGGAATTACATGGCCAAGAAGAAGATTACAACATGCATATTTGATGGTGTTTCACTAGATAACCTTTGCAAGCTTGAGCACTTGAAACCTTTGGCATTTTGTAAGGCTTTCGAAGCAATTTGGCAACAAACTAGGCATTTTGAACTCCCATCGTAGCTCCAAAATTCCAAAAATTGAAATATCTCTTTTACCCTCCTATTCACCAATGTTGTAGATCTAAGATTAAAACCTCTAAATAATTTTAGCAATTAAAGTTGGGAAGTACCTAGATCATGGGATTGACTACAAAACGCAACCTACTAGCTTCAATAGGCTTCAAGCTTCATCTAAGGAAACTCCTTGTGCATTTGGGCACATAATTTGTACAACTTTGAATTCTCATACATTTCAAATTTTCATTATTGTAATAAAGTTTTCAATTCATTTGTCATGCAATTTTATTTCATGATTCATTTATTTTGCTTCCTTTTTAATTAGATTTGCATTTTTATTATTTACTCCATTTACACTTCCTAGGTTCTTGAGTGATTTACAAGATCATCTAAGATGTCTTGAATCCTCTTTCTTAGATGCCCTTAGGATCCAAGGTTAAAATTGTTCTACTTGAAATTTTCAATTTTTCTAGTGATCAAATTTTTCAAGTTACAGTTTTCTAATGCTAGAAGGAGGGCCTATGCATAAGCTCTTTGTCAAATCCTAATTTTCCCCTTTTGAAGCAATTTTTTTTCTCTTTAACAAGTCTAAACTCTTATAATTTATAGCAAAATCACTACAAAGGAAAACCAACACTACCGTCCATTTTTCTGCAACCACTACCCAATGTATCAATTGTAAGTGATTGGGTTTTCATAAAATTTTCATAGCAGCCACTACGTTTTCCAAAGCCATGTGGTTGCCAATAAAACCTATCATTCTGCCTAGATAAAACCTACCTTTTGTGTTCCAAAGGCCAACATAGCTTAGCTCCAACCATCCAAACTTCCTGCTATGAAATTTTGTTGCCAAAGCTAGCGTGGTTTCACCTAGAACTCCAACATGACACATGAAAAAATCAACCTTTTACACATACCTTTCAAATACCAATGCACCTTTTTGAAAGGGGATATTCCCATTGTACTTTTTTTGGGAAAGACAATTGATTTCTTACCCTCCCCTACCCCCTACCTCGAGCAAAAATAGTGTAGTTGGTTTTTCAAGCACTAAAATTATTATATTTTTCCTAAGTACAATGCACACCACTGCTACTACAACCTACACTACACCTATGGGGATCATTACAATCATTTTCCAACTAAAATCCTTTACATGTTGGGAAATTTTTCTTGTTGGAATTTTTATTTAATTAATTAAAAATATTTTTAAACCAAAATTAAGACAATTGTCAATCTCTTTTACCTAGTCAATAGTCTTTTTCATTAGTTTAATAGACATGGCATCAAGCCAACATGAAACAAGGGTTTATGACCCAAAAGACTCTACTATGGCTGAGCATAGGCAATCAATCAGGCTAAAGGGGGAAAGACCAAATTTTTTCATAATTGATAAAAATTACTATAATTTTATCTATACCAAAATATAGGTAAGCTTGCTTATTCCACATGCAAAGATTAAATCCAAATGTGAATATGAGTTATCCACCATATTGGAAAGGAGTACATTCCTTTCTCATATGATAAAATACCCTTAAATAATACTCACATATGCATCCTCTCTCATTTAATTGAGATGGATGAGCAATACATGAAGTTAATCTTAGAAGATCAACACAAATAATAGGATGAATTTGAGGCTAAACCTAAACCTCATAACTTCCTGGGGAGCCTCTTCCAATAGTCAACTTTTCAAGCCATCACACTCACTTTGGCCTCTTCCATTGCTTCTGTAGGGTAAATCTCTTAACCCTGGTCTCTTGTGTGCCCTACCATGTTTGGGCTAGCACCCATCATAATGGATCAACAAGCACAATCTATGTCCCAATCAATTCCTCGTGTCTCTTCTATGTCTTGTACCACGCAGCCCCAATCTGCACAGCCATCGCTACTGGCCTTAACCACTATCCATCTATTCTTCATGCCAATGGACCCCACAGTGGGACCTTAAGTAACCCAAGAATCACATACACCATTTTTCATCTTTGTTCCATAATTTCTGGCACAAACGTCCTTTTCATTATTCAACTCTCCTATAACAATGATAACCGAGCCTCTTTCCTCTATTCTACAGCTCATCACAAGGCCACAAGCCTCTCAATTCATGCCACAATCATATGTGCAAACCCCAAAACCCATGGGAATGCCCCAAGGCTTGGATTAAGTCTTCCAAATGATCCAAGACCTTACAAAAGAGTTACATAAGCTTAAATATTTAACCACCTAGATAGTCAAGATCATGGACTTCTATCAAGATGATCCTATCAATCCTATTGTCCCATAAATAACTCTTTTTCCAGACATCCCCATACACTAGTTTACCAAATATAATAATGAGGGTGATCCTAATGCTCACCTCATCACCTTCCACTGTAAGTGCTTATTGCTATAGGTCTAGCCTAACACCATAAAGAGGATCTTTCCTATGTCTCTTAGTAGTAAAGCCTTCGAGTTGTACCATGCATTACTAAGAGGGTCAATTACCTTACTAGAGGACTTAATATCATAGTTTGTTAACCATTTCAAGTATAACTTGAAACCTGATATGACTATTAACCAACTAATAAAGGTTAATCATGGGCCCCTTAAACCTATGAAAAATTTTATACAATGGTGAAATGCTCTTCTTAATGAGATTCCTAAACCCATAGCTAAGACACATCTTCTCACTATATGTAAGGGGATAGTTAATGATATCATTAAATCTAAACTTTATTACCTAGACTTGTGGTCACTTAGTCAATCCTTTTCATAGACAAAGAACATAGAGGATGCTATTGAGGCCTACTATGACCTAACCTACATGGCATATAATAACCAACATACTCGGAAGGATAAGGAGAAATGGAGGGAAAACCATGTAGCCATGGACACTATGGCCAAAGACAACAAGACAATGTAGGAGCCAAAAACAAATCAACTCAAGGCCCCTACCACCAACAACCAGTCATCAACATCTAAGGTCTCTACATCAAGCAAAATAAGGCCTAACTTCAAAATAAAAGATCAATCAAAGTAACTAGGTTACCGCTAAAGCTATTTAAACTTCTTTATCAGTTGCTAAAAAGTGGAAGGATTAAATATAGGTAAATGATAGAGAATTCCTGTAAGTGGCATCATCTATCATGTGATATCACAAAGAGCCCCACTCTGGCAACCAAGGACGACCCACCTATACCTAAGTAATTTAAACTTAACCATTTCTACCAATATCATTAGCTATTAGGTCATGATACCAACTTTTGCCTATCCTTGAAGGATGACTTGCAGAAGATGATAAATAATGGTGAGCTAGTGCTTGATGCCTCTAACTTGATTGGATCACAAAATCACTCCATGTAGGTCTATAAAGACCTACCAAATGCCAATAATATCCCTTACACAATAAAAGCATTCAATGTGAGCAACAACTTTTGACCTGCATGAGAGCCATTCATGATTTGATTACTTCCTCACAACAAAATGGGTCCTTCAATTTCATCTAGTTTAAGGTTCCCTTTTTTTGTAAGGATATTATCACCTACACCTCCCAAGGAGCCTTTTGTGTTTAGAGTGCCCTCTCCCACCACAACCAAAATTGCAACAACTACCAATGAATAATGTCCACCTATGGTGGCCAACACAATAACTTCTTTGCTACCCAATAATAAGAAATCATCCACTAAACAATACAAGAATTCTATATCAAAGCCTAAAATCAAAATAGCAAGCAGGCCAAGGCTTGAAAGGAGGTGGGCCTACTAAATCCCACTTCTATCTCATCAATCCCCATGAGCTTTAATGCTTAGGCTACTTCAACTAGTCAACTAAGGGAGGACCCAAGCCATAAGGGAATGGAAAAGAAGTCAAGCTACAACCACTCAAACATGAAGTTCACATCCTAAGATACATGAAGGAAGTAAATCCCAACAAGAATGAGAAGACAACAATCAATGATAAAGACTTGCTCATTGCTATGGAATAGATCAATTTCTAAAATAGAAAAATACTTCTCTTAGCCTGTATGACCTGGTAATGACTTCTGCTACTCATCATGAGACCCTAGTGAAAATATTTACTTCTATTCCCATTAGCAAGGACATCCCTACTAATGAATAACCCATCCACACAGTGATGGTACCACCTTCACCAAGGTAAGAAATGAAGTCAATGATACTAGTGTTTCATGATAGCAATGTGAAAATCAACTCCCAAGAAGGTGAGAAAATGAAGCCTCATTTATTCATAATAATAAGAGTGGGGAAATAAAAAGTACATAGGATGCACATGGATGATGGGATAGCCACTAACATTATATCCTATACCATTGTTAAATTCTTATGTCTAACAAAAAACATGCAATATACCTCTACCTCTACTCTCAAATCCTTCAAAAAATCTCTGGTAGTGGGGGAATAATTCCCCATAATAACTAATTTGTTGATGATGAAAGAAATACCAAGATTCAATCTCATCCTAGGGAGGTCTTGGCTAGCTCAATTAAAAGCTATTTCCTCACCCATTCACCAAAACATTCACATGCCTTACAAAGGAGGTGAAATAATTATGCACATCACCAATGCAATTTCCTTAGCAATCAACAACATTGACATAGAACAAGGGTTTGAAGTCTAAAGGCTCGATAGAATGGAAGAGGCCGAAACTGATAAGAATGGAACCATGAATGCACCATGGGAAGAGGTACTCTTTAATGTGGCTAGTGAAGGAAATGAGAAATACAAGGTCATGCAACATAGGCCCTACACCTAAAGATTAGGAAACACTTGCACACTTGAACATATGCTTCCTATTCACTTTCCCTATAACCATAACCATGTGGCCTTCCCTTTTGTTTTCTTAGCCTAAATTAGCCTTTGTTCACATGTATCATTTTGGTATTACTTTATTTTACCTCATTTTACCCTTATTTAGCATGTAACCTATAATTTAGTTTTATTTATAGTTTACACTTTTAGACCTTGTCTATTTTAAAACATAGAATCTAAAAGTACCATAAAAGTTTTAAAACTTGAAAAATCTCTAAAGATTTTTTAAACATAAAACTTAGAGAAAAGTTTTTCTTTCAACACATGGACTCGCTAAGGCCTAAAATTGGCAAAATGATGGTCTTTCATGGCCTAAAACTGAAAAAATGTTAGGGCCCATCATGGCCTAAAATTGGTAATGTGCATGGTCCTCCATGATCTAAAACTGGTAACACATGGTCTACCAAGATCTTAAAATAGTGACACTTCTTTTTTATACCCAGTAGGCTTTAGTTTGCATTTTTGTTGGACTAGTTAATTTGCATTTTCACCATACCATTTATTACATTACTATTGCATGATTTAACCAACATAAACCAACATAGTCTCATGACATCAATAAAATGTGAAACACATAAGATGCATAGAACTAAAAATACTAGAACATGTAAGCAAATTTAAAAGTTTTAAAAAATAATAATGATAGCCAAAACATCCATAGTCATATAGTCTAATAAAATTCCAATAGCCATAACTACACTATGTAGCAATAACATAAAAAATAATAAATGATAAATAAACCATCTCATAGATAAACAATAGTTAAGACTAGCCACAACACGATAACAATATCAACAACAAGAATAAACCAAATTCATGATCAAAATTTGTGAAACTAAGATGCAACTAGAGGAGGAGGAGGAGCATCCCCAACATGATAACCATTGGAGCATTGCTATCACCAGGTACCTATACCAATCATAACAACAAAGTTCTAATCAATAATCAACATAATCAAACTACAAACCAAACTAAACTAATATTTAAGAAATTAATTAAAAATAAATAGACCTAGGAAGACTTCATGGTAGCATCTTCTATAAGGAAGCTTTGAAGACTAACCTCTAGACGATGGAGAATTTGGTCTTCAATCATATGGGCCTAATCCATTTCCCCAAGATTAATGCTAGATAAGATATTTCTCTCATTAACATCAATCAATGTGGATGGCTTCTATGAAAATGTAGTAGTGGTCACCTCCCCATAAGTGGTTGTGACTTGAGAAGTTGGGGAATAAACCATCACTAGAGAGCTTCCAAATAGCTTGAAGGTGTCTCCAACATTTATTTCCTTCATGAACAACTCTAACTTGTGACCCTTAATCGATCCTCTTGCAGCCACTTCAAGTTGCTCTCCCATTCATCCTTGTACTTCTTTTTGTGGTCCTTTTGTATCTGATCCCATGTAAGGACCCAATCATAATAGTTCCTCCACTTCCTAGGCTTACAATCTAATAGGTCCATTTGTGACATTTTCTTTATAAGGATCCTAGCAAGGGCAACCTTGCCATGGATGGAATTTCAATACCATGCCCATTTGATCTATTTGCTTTGTAAGGAGTACTTATTAGCCACTTGGGCTTCAGAAAACTCCTTACAATCTTTGAGATCTCTAATCTCCTCAACCTCTATCATATTTTTCCTTTCCAACACTACAACTCATTCCCATAGGAATGCATTGGAACATTGGCATTCCCATGAGGTTCTAGCACATGAGAGTGCACATTTAGTGGTACTTTTATATAACCTTCATGGAACATTTTCCACTCTAGGTGGTAGGCTAGGTAGTTCATCATTCTCTGTAGCATGTTTGGAATCCCATCCAACATTTGACACTACAAGCAACACAACCAAAATAAACACATAAAACTAGTTAAAAAACACATAATAAAATAACAAAATAACCAAAAAAATAGTTTAAATTGTTAAGACCATATAATCGTAAAACCCATACGAAAAAAACATATAAAAAATAAAAATAATTAAATGAAAGGTAAGCTAAATTTCTTACTAACATCAAGAGAAATCTATTGCAATCGATCAACCATGTATTTGGTCATCCCATGCATGAATTCCATTATGTCTAGAATCTCCACCCATGGATTCATAAAAAACATAGATGCAGAAGTACTTGCTTGAGGTTTAGGAGTTGCAACAAGAATGGCCATAATTTAACAACTAAAACTAGGTTCAAACATGAAATTACAAAATGCAACATAAAAAAAATAAAATTCATAAGTACTTGAAAGATCATCTAGGATGATAATGGGAGGTTCACCTAGTTGTGAATCATCAATCCAATATGGCATTGGATAGCCCCTCATCCTCATGTCATTGTAATTCCTTTCCCTTTAGGTGCTTTTGTTAAGCCTCCACTACTACTACCTAGGCCACCAATTCTTGCTATTTATCTACAAGAATATTGGAGATAAAACATGGAACCACTTAGTCTATTTTGCCTAAAAAAAATAACAACTTTACCATATAACATAAAACATAAATGAAAAATAACTTAATTAAAAATAAAACAAATAGAACATACTTGTAACTGCATGGTGTGCTTGGCCAAGTCTAACAATGAGCCTTCTCTTTGTGGACTGCTTAACAACTAGTATTATCTTCTTAATCATAGGCCTCTTTAATTTTTTTGTAGCTACTCCATCAACTTTGATAAGTAAATACTTTTCCTTCTTAAAATTCCCATGGTTAACTTGGTGTTCAATCCCCATGCTATCAAGGGAAGGACAATGCATACCACTAATGTGCTTAGTGGTAACAAACAACAATTTCCCAACATCCTCCTCTAGTGGGTTCTAAGACTACATAGTTGGAAAAACATGTTTCACCCAAGGCTTAGAAAGTTGATATGGATCTTGAATCATCCATTGTGCATCCTTCTTCATCACTAGGAACTTCATGAACCTCCTTAGACATTTCATAAAAAATGCAAACTGCATGTGGCATATCATATCAAGGTTATCCCAAAGTTTTAGGATCTTCCCTCATAGCCCAAAAACTAAATGAGCAACCCAGTTGAATTATGTACCCTTGGTGAGAAACTTTTTCATGGTCCATGCTTGTTCAATGCCTAGGATCTTCTTCTATGACAGTAGCTTTTGGAATGCCTAGGACTAGAACAATGGGTACATCTTGTTTGCCTCTATGACCTAGCAATGGTCTAGAGTCAATCCAAAGTGGTTGTGGTGAGTGTTTAACCATTATTCCACCTCCTCTCAGTGGCCCACCTCTTTCCCTAGTTTGGTATAAACTTTCATTCCCTCACAATAGATGCCAAAGAGTTCACTAAAGGTAGATTCATTAATGGTTAAGATGAAAGGCATACCATGACCATGGGTGATGAATTTCTTCACTCCTTTGTTAAACGAGTCAATGACATTCACCATCTCATGGTTAGGGATGGTTGGACTAGGAACCATGAATAGATCTAGAAAACCTGCATTGGAAATCCTTGCTTGAAGGTCTCTAAGTGCCTAACTAGCCAACTAGTGTTGTGCTACATCCACCTCATCAAACTTGAGGATAAGTGTCTCCTTGCATGTTCTAAAGTAATCACCACAATGGCAGATGATGGAGCAATCCCCATAACATAATAAAAATAACCCATTAGCTTTGGCATAAGCACATCACATAAAACAAAATATTATAAACAAAAAAATTTAAAACAAAACTTATAGCCAAACTAATAAAACCAGTAACACAATTAAGGCCTAAATAACAACATAACTACATAACCAGAAAAATGTTGACATGGTCTAGAAAAATAAAATAGAATAAAAATAAAAATCCTTACTTTTCTTGCTAGGATATGGCAATGTGGGGATCCTAAGTGGTATACATGTCTAACCATCCAAATCAAGGATACCCCACCAATTGTGAGCCATCTTGTTGGCCAAGCACTTGTAGTAGGTCTAGGAATAGTATGAGGTATACCTACTAAACTCATCTTTGATCTACTCCATTACTACGAGCCTAACTACTTCACTTTTGGAAATGACCTCCAATGTTATTTGGGCCAAGGGTAAGAGCTAGTCACTCTTGATCAACCCATCATCATCCACCTCATACTTGCAAGCATGACAACCTAGGCAATCATTAAATCCAAGTAGCCTAATGAAAATAGTGAATATATCAAAAAAACCTAAAATTTCACTTACCCTTCCACATAGTAGATGGTGTCGATATGATTGTAAAACAAGATGTGGACATTGTGACCAACCAATAATGTGTTGTTAGTGTTGTACTAGATAAACCCGAGCATAGCGTAGATTTTGGATGACTTATGGATGCCTCTAGTGTACATGCCATCAAGTTGTTGATCCTCCACACGGATATCAGGATCATCAACTATGAATTTGATGCTCAAGCTAGTAGAGTGGGGTAGAAGGGTCTCCACAATAACAATCATTGTTTCAAATGCTAAGTGTAACCAAACCATCACACTGAAGTTCTATAGCAAGGAGGCTAGGAATTGAGCTAGCCCCTAGCCTAAACTAAAGGGAGCCACAATCCAACACCATGTCAATAGGCAGGGTTTTTGGGCCCTCATGTGTGGATGCAACACAAGAGCCTGATCAACTCAATCACCACCAAGATAGGCTTTAGAAAGATCGTGCACAACCCAACTATGATCATTATAACCTTATATGACCATAATAAACATTTAACAATCATTAAACAACAAAACAATTACAGCCATGGTGTTAATGTTTTCACACTAAACTAGATAACAAAATTCATAGTCCTCAACCATTAAAATAAAAATAAAATTTAACCAAAAATTAAACAAAATGACTAAATAGCCCATTATCACCAATCACAATCTCATGGTGAAAACATGCATAACAATTGCAAAAATTTTATGGAAAAAGATTTGAAACCATGAGAACTAGCCTATATTGAAATCTAACCTACAACAATAGTTGCAAAATTTGAACTTGAACTTAACAAAATTTCAATTAGGAATCCTAGTTTACAATGAAATTAGTTGTAGTAAAAACTCTAGGAAGGCTAGTTAAAAATTTCAAAAAATTCTAGTAGTTATAAGGGATTAAAACACAACATGTAAATAACCTTAAGAACTTTTAACATTACCGTAAAAATTCCAAAAATACACCAATATTGCCTATAAAAAATTAGGAGCTTTACAATTTCAATAGCTAGAACTACAATTGTATAGAGTAGTTCGCATGTAGAAAAATGATAATTTTTTACTAAAAATTTTTTTGTAAGCCTAGATACTACATATACACAAAATTTAACAAAAATGTAACATCAACATTGTAGTTGACGGCTTGAAAAAAATTCATATGACAACCTAAAACCACCTCCAAATTTCATGAAAAAACTCAAACCATAGAAAATGGCTATAGTAGAAACTTTGAAAAAAAATATGAATTTTTTTTTATAAATTCCAAAACATGTACCAAACCCTTCCACATAGCCCCAAGACCCAAGGAAGTTGAGATGTTGGTAGAAAATGTTTTTTCTAGTGTCAACACTGCCAAGTTTTGGAGGGATAAAATAATGAAAAATCAAAAACCCACTATGCATGGACTTATGGAAAAATTCATAAAAAATAAATCATAAGTCAAAAATCAATTGTTCAACCACTAGTTTCACCAAAAAACCAAGAAGTAACAATTCCATGTCTCTAAAAGCCAAAAATCCTATGTCATTTTCTTATAAAAAAAAATATAAAAGTGGTGTTACTTTTTCGTAGAAAATAACAAAAAAAACACACAAAATAGGGGAAAACAAAAATTTATAACTTAATATGAACAAATCCTACAACCAAGATAACATAATAAATAGATGACCATCATTGTAATATAACATTTGAACCATTCAAAGAAAAAACCATTCATCATACAAGCCTAACCAAGTCAAAACACCTAGGTTCTAGGCTAGAATTTCATGGAAACAGTGAAGAGTGGTGTACTTGGCAATCATGGTGGATGATCCTTCCCCAAGTAGAGGCTATGGTAGGTTGGAAAGTTCCTTGCAAATAGCTTCTACCTCCTTCAAGATTGGACTCTTGCTAGTGGTTACTCTTCTCTTAAATGTCTTAATGGGACAATGACTAAAGGCCTCTATCATCCTTCAATCTCCTCATAATTGCACTACTCCCTGGTGAGTTCTGGCCAAAAAATTTTGGGAATGGGTGTAACGACGAAAAACGTAGATCGCTGGAAATACTGAACGAAGATCCGTGTACACAGTCTTAACCATGGATCCGTGCAAGGGCTGTGCTGGAGAAAACGGATCCAAGATGCCCTGAATGGTCTTGTCGATCAGACAGGGACTTACTTAATCAGTAAATTATCGAATATCGCGATAGTATATGTTATATATATATATTTCA
>MNCI01014995.1:1548-29786 GCA_015680685.1 Gnetum montanum | reverse complement strand
TATTTCCATCGAATCTTGCTCTATTTCTAGTTTTCTTGTGGAACTATCTCTTTCTCTAGGGAAAATTAGGAGTAGATTTGTAGAGTTGTGCTCAAATTTTTTAACAAAATTTTATTTGTTACAAGTAGGTATTATAAGGACTGCGTAGACTAGGCAGTTGAACAAAATAGGAAACTCTCAACAACTCACAGTAAAGTAAGTCATTTGTAGTTTACACACAATGCAATCATTACATTTCACACAACCGCACACCGTAACAGCATACACACATACTCACATTAACTACTGACTTTATTTGGAGGTATCTGGGCCTTGGTGTTGCCAGAGACCAGCAGGCACCTAAATCCTGTTTGAGGACACTTGTTGGCGATCGCGTCCCAAATGGTCGCCAACAAGAACCTACACTCAACGATTCATAACCCTGGTTCTGATCCCCATGAACACCAACTGTTCACCGAGGGAAAAAAAACACATGACAAGGACGGGCATTCGGATCATCATCACGATCGGGGCTGAAGCAACCGAAGAGAAGGTAAGAAACATCATCATGGTGATGGTTCTCCTTATTCTTCCCCTTCATCACATCATTCATCCTCTCCTTCCACATGAAGGAGCACAACAGTGAGGATAAGGATAAGAAAAATGATAGACCTCGACGAGAGAGTCGAGAGTGAGGATGAGGGTAGTCTAGAGAGTTTAGGCATGGTAGAAGGGAAAGTAGGGAACCACATAGGCATCATAGATGTCATGAGAGAGATGATCATGATGAACCCCTACTTGCCACCTGAAGTATGTTAGATATAATGGAGGCTGTGAGAATACCTACAAGGCATCAAAAAGATAGTCGGATCAAGAGATTAGATATGAACAATATCCTACGCTTCGAATGGGGATATAACGCTGATCCAAAAAATCATTTACAGGCATTCCACGATGCCTACACCTTGCAAAATATTGAGAACAAGTGATAGAAGTTAAAGTTGTTTCCTAGGACACTCATAAAAGAAGCAAAGAGTTGGTACCCGTCCTTAGAACTGGAAACCATTAGGAGGTGGAGTACAATGTTAGAACTCTTCAACGATAAATACCAAACATACTCCAGAGTGTCCAACTTGCATAAGTAGATCCAAGGATGGAAGCTAGGTAATCACAAATCCTTGGATGCTACCATGGGCTAATATTATGCATTGCTACATCATTGCCCTGGCCATGGTTACGTACAATGGGATCAACTACGCCACCTCATAGCTAAGACACGAAACTAGGAGAACCCTTGGGACATATGCCCAAGGGAGATTATCTAAACTTAGATCCCATGAAGTTCATAGATTGTTGGAGCAAGTAGCTAAAGAAGAAGGAGAGCTACAAAAAAGAGAAAGCATGGAATAGTATAACTGTGATCCTTCCCTCTAAAAGAAGGAAGTGAGATTCTGCGATAATAGAAAAACCTTGCTACTTTAGAAATTAATAGCAGAAGTGGTCGCTAAGGTAGATCAGATACAAGACTCCTTAAATAGTAGACGTGAACTTGTCGTAAAAATTGTAGAGGAGTCTAAGGAGGAACGAAGTAGTGACCATGACAAGAAAAAGCGAAGAGATTCAGGCCATGCACGTGACAAGGGTAAGGGAAAAATGACTATCACCGATGAGGTTGTGGATTTTGATATGGACAATGACGATGGATGTGAGATCTACCAATATGACCATCCTAAGAGATGTTGCCCAATAATCTCACATCTACAAGATTCTGGGGTGTATGCACTCAACCCAAGACTTAACAGATGACAAGCACCCCATCGGTTACCTTATCCCCAAGGTAACCCGAGGTAGTTCCACCAACTATTAACGTATTATCCAAGTGGAACTCCACAACAAGCTATTAGGAAGCACCAGTAGTGGCAACACCCACAGTCATGGGGGATGCCACCACCTAGGCAAAAATACCCTTACCGGCAACCAGACTCATATGGCTACTACGTGCAGCAGCTGGTTTCTCCAAGTGACTCTATGGGTCACACAACCCCACAATAGCACTACCAAGTTTGGGAGTATTTTAGAAGGACTCCTTCTCCTCCGAGAGACACACCACAAACATACCATCCTTCGAATCCATCCGTCTCTCTTACGCCAGTAGTTCCACTACCTCCCGCTCCAACAATGCAAGAGGAACTCCCCACTCAACCACAGCAACGTAATGCTACGAGAGCTGTAAACCTTCAACCTGCTGCTGGTTCTGAAAACCACAAGAAGAGAAGACCTTTCTTTAGAACCAAAAACCCAAACAAGCTCTCACAACCACAAGCGGTTGAGTCTATACAAGCTCCTCCAACAAATAAGGCTTCAGAGCTCCCTTCAAACCAACAACAGAGCTCAATGCATATGGTTATGTTAACACATATCGTTATCGACTGGATCAAGGTAGGACACCTTCCCAGGAAACTCTCTGACCCTAGAAGTCCCTTAATCTACCTCCAAGTTGTCGGGAATGAACCACATAAGGCTCTTCTTGACTCAGGTTCTAGAGTCAACTTAATATCATGAGAAATGTATAAATTCTAGAACCTACCTCCACTTAAGAAGAGCAACATTCAACAAGAGCTGGCTAACCAGTCCATCATCATTCCCTTGGGATTGATGGAGGACATCAGTACCACTATGTGTGGTTGGTCATACCCAGCTGATTTCTTGGTGATAGAAGTCAACGGAAACAAAGGGGACTTCCCAATTATGATGGGAAGGGCATGGCTAAGTACAATAGATGCATGCCTAGGAATTTGTGATCTTTCCTTGGAAATATCTAAGGTAAACATTTATGGAAAGATCGAGAAGAAGAAAGTTCCATGCATCACATACAGTGACTTAGAGGGTGATGACATGAAGGAATGCTCAGCATCTCCTACATGCAACTGGTGTGCCCTAGAAACTTAGATACAAAGATGCTTGTATGTAGCAACCACACAACAAGTGGACACCCTGTGGTTGATAGCTAATCGGAAGAGGAACCCACCAACATGCATGGAACAAACTGGGGGAACAACTCACACCCACAATGAAAGCATAGATACATTAGAATATGAGCATCGTCGACTTCCACCTGTTAACCTAAAAACATTAGTTGGGAGAAGTTGGACACTTCTAAGAAATTCAAACAGGTGCTCGTTATTTTGGATCTCTCTCTTTCCATTTAGTCATGGGGGAGATGGCCACCTATGCTAATCATTTGGGGCCCTCAGTTCTTTTAAGTTTTTTGTTTTACACATTTTTTTACATTTTTTTGTTTTACAATGCGTGTGACTTATCCATTTTGTTAAGTTTGTCACCAATAAGTATTCTTAATGATGGTATGAACTATGTTTCTATTGATTGCTAATGTTTGGTTTTTACCTCTAAGTTATGATGTTGATACTAAGGTATGGTTCTTTTGATATAGTAGGCAATGAGTCCACTTCATCCATACATTCACAAATTTCTATGGTCTCTCTCGGCTTGGAATTGTACAGTCCCTTTTTAAATAAGAAATATTAACGAATCGGTGACTGGGAATTTCTCAAACTAAGGAAGGACTCAAGGATTGAAAAGGGTGTGACTTCAAGGGAACTTGACGCATTTGTGTTGGCCATTTTCTTAGGTGCTTGAATGTATTCTTCTTGAATTTTCTTACCGTTTCAATGTTACTCAATTATTAGAAAGCTGAGCAAATAAAAATAACAAAGTCTTTGCATGGTGTGGTTCTCACGCATAAACATATAAAACAAAAAAAATAAAAAAAGAGTGATAATTCAAAGCAAATCCCTTAGAAAAAATAATCATTTGGGCTACAAGCACTGGTTATGGAACTAAAATAAAAATGTTCCCTCTAACTAAGGCCCTTCTCGCTTCCCATTCTCTCCTCCTTTGTTTCATCGGAATGGTGGTGGCTCTTTGGGAAGGAATTCTTGTTACTTCAAGGGGATGGATTGGCCAAATGCATTAATGTGAAGTCACTAGATGTGGTTTATTTGAGGATGGACTTGGAATGGGATCTACTAAGTCACATTAATCATTAACTACACAAGGGGTTGTACACCACCTTGTTCTTGGGATTCCATTCCATTCTCTTCTCTCCATCCTTCTCTCCATTGTTCACCTCATTGCTGGTTGTATCATTAGTGTATATTTTGGTTGACGCATTATTTTCTTTTTGGTAAATTCTTGTGGTTAAGACTTTAACTCTTGTTCCAAATGACATTCCCAGAGCCTACAGAATCTTTGAATGTGGGTTTGTTAGGGCATTAAGGGCATGAGCCTGCTTTGAGGAGGATCCAATGACATTCCTATTTGGTGCATCAGTTAAATTCTTTCCCTTAACATTTTTGCAATCAGCTTTATTTTGTTCATTTCCATCTTGACATCCATTTCATTGACATTATAGTTGTCTTTTTCTCCATATTTCTTGTTCTTTATTCTTTCTCCATTCTATCGCTACCTAAGGTTCACTCTTAGTCATGGGGGTCCAGACCCAAATTTTTTCGATTTTCTCCTAACCCCTACACCTTTGGTAGTTACCCCTATGATATCTCTAGATCCGTATCAGCCATACCACAACTCAGCCAATGGACCTTTCACTGAAGCAAGGTATCAATTGCATTATGATTCATTTACCCTTGCTAATATAAGACTATGTTGTGTGTGCAAATGGCAATCATACAACAACAGATTGGATCTGGAGGGAACATGTGGAATGGATTGATGCTAAAGCAGCTATGCAAGGAATGAGATGGATGGCGTGCTTACAGATGGACAACGAAAGGCGCAATCTTGGTATTGACAGCAGCAAAACTTCTCTCTCTCTCTCTCTCTCTTTCTCAGTTGTCAAATAAGGCCTAATGTCAAATGTATAAATTTTTCACTCTTGTTTTCATGAACACCAATTTTATCTTTTCTTGTAATGATGATTCGTTCACATATCATCCCATTCACCATTAGTTCCATTCAGTTAATAATCCCATACCTTCCCAATATTTTGCAAGGAACTCAAGGATGAGTTTTTATTTAGTCATGGGGGTATGATATTGTGTCTTCCCCTATGATATCACGTACGTGATATCCCAGTGCGCTGCCAAATCTATAAATAAGAGGCGGCTCTCCCTTGTTTCTAATTCTAGGCCTAGACCATAGAGAAACTCTGGAAGTTTTACCTCTCCAGAGATAGAATAATTTCCATGTGCCTGCAGTAGGATCTCCAAAGTGAACAGATCTTTATTCGAGCAAATATTGTACTTGAATATAAGTTTATGTACGGAAATAAAGACAAAATTCTTGGATAAACCTTGCAGTGCATGAACTAAGCTAGATAGGAATTTATTTATTTTTATTTACTGTTAATTATTTACATGCTTTATTAGTCATTAAATCTCTCTCAACCCTTCTCCCATAGTTAAGTGCATTTAGTACAACCGCTTCGAGCACGTGCGTTACGCTTGGTGATCCCAGTAACGAATAGCGTTTGGTAACCAAGGTTGCATTGGTTCAGGGTGTGAACAGTAAGTGGGAATAGATACTTATGCTAGGTTAATTAAGGCTTAGTTAGTTAGTTAAAGTTAGTTAATTAGTCTCTTCACCCTTCACCTCATTAGCATAGGAGAAAAAATAGAAAAGACATAAAAATCATATATCTCAGACTTACTTAACCATACAACCATGAAAAATACAAGTAAGTCTAGGAAGACAATGAACGATTAACCTTAAGTGTTCCATGAGGCGTGTAGGCACTTAGTCTGCGGAGTTCGAATGGATCACACGTGTAACGCTCGTATTCGTATGGTTGAGTGTAGGGGTACCTCGCCACTCATCACATGTAAATGATAATGCTAGTAGATCTTAACTAAAATCTTGGAAATGTCCTTTCTTTAGGAAAGGTCATAGGAAGAAGCAAAACACTCATGAACCTACTAACTCATCAAAACCAACACAAGGCTAATCTAATTCGATAACCTTCCTTGCAAAAATTATGTCTCCTAATCATATGCAAAAGCCAACACTTGTTACCACTCCAACACAAGACATAAATGATAAACCTATCATTTTGGAGAGACAAAAGAATTCATGCATCACCAATAATGATAAAGGATGTAGTTGTGGGCTGGAAGTTTGAAATATTAACACATCCCCTATGCTGACCCATCATAAAGTTTAGGAGCAAGTGTGTGAGAAAAAGCTAGTCTACGTAGTAGCCACTCAACCAAAAGACACCCACTAGCTTGAAAATGAGAATATAAAACTATTTCAAAGATGCATGGAAGTAACTAATTTGCTTATTAGTTCTAGAATTTTAAAATTCTTCATATGTTTTCCATTTCTTAATATTTTTCTTTTCTTTATATTTTTCTCTTTTCTTGAGTCATTCTCTTTATGTTTTATGAATGTATTTTATGTTTTTGTTAATAATATTGCCAAGTCATGATGTAGAAGTCAATGCTATGTGTTGGGTTTTTATGCTATGTTATTAATATGATTAGGTAAGTAATTGTGTAAAGTAGTGAGACCACCTCATCCATCCCTCCAGTTCTCTGAATAAAGGGTCTTTTTTATGAAACAATTTGGTTCTTATTTTATGGAACTAAAATTCATCAATGGTCATTGTACCTTGAAGAAAGATGGAATGACCAAGTGGGAATGGCAAAGGGTGTGACCTTAAGGGGACTTGTTGGGTTTTCTTCTTGACTTCTTTCATGTGGTTTATGACTCCTTTTGAAACATATCATCACTCCTCTATCAACCAATAAAAGGAAAGCTCTGTCTTTGCATTGCGTGGTTTACATAAAAAAAAAACACAAAACATAAAAAAAGAAAAAAAAAAGGAAAAAGAAAAAAAGAAAAAAATGATAAATAATAATGAAAATTCAGAGCACATCCCTTAGACACAAAAATTGGCTACAAGCACTTATTATGGGCTTGGAAAGGCTTGTTAGCCATGCCTAAAGGCACCCCTCTAACTAAGGCCCTTTCTTCCTTCTTCTCTTTTCTTTTCTTTTTGGAGTGATGATTGTTCTTTAAGGTGGTTGTGGACTTATGGTGGTTGGTAAGATGGAACACATCAATGCAAGGTCATTGTTCATGTTATGGAATTGGTCTAAACTTGGATGGATAGGTATGTTGATCATTTTAATCACACTTATCACAAGAACCTATTGTGGACATGGTCAAGTACCTGACATCCTAATCTCTGCAATCTCTTTTCATTTCATTATTCACCTCACTACTACATGTGAGTATGAGCCTTTTGGTTTTATGTAGTATAGTGCAACATCCCAACCATGGCAGTTGTATGTTGTTTGGAACAAAGGCATGATCTACATTTAACATTTAGGATGCCCATGGACATCTATATAGAAGTGGTTATGCAAGGGCATTATGGAAAGAGCTTGCTTTGGGAAGGATCCACTTACATAACTTTTGTTGATCATGTCTTTGAAATAACCTTCACATATTTTAGAACATCAATGATAGTTTTCTAAATTTATGCATAATTTTGGAACTACTTCTCATCCCTTTCAATTAATTTTTTACTTTCTCCTACTCTGTTAAAATATCCTACAAGTTCAATATTTCTTAACCATCTTCTGAATTAGACCTTCAGTTTCAATTGTTCGAAAACTTGTGTGCTTTCAAAGTTACACTTATTAGTCATGGGGGCTAGAAATGTCTACTTTGAAGTTTTTCTAACATCCTATTTTTAAACATCATGGTAACTAATAGTAATTGATCAAAATAATGTGAACAACTTGATGATTTTAGTTACCTCATATTCTTGGGCATAGCATGTTGTAATCACCTTGTGCTTAAACAAAAACTAAGGGACCCAAAAAAGGTTAATTATTAAGGAAAATTTACAAAAAGTAATGTTGATCCTTTGGTACTACAGGTGATGCTAAAAGAAATGCCTAAGGAAGAAGGTCTTTTGCTAGGCACGAAAATGAAGCCAAGGGAGGGACAACAAAGGGTATGCCCATGGACAAATCATAGCACATAGAAGATAGTAGCTCAAATTTTGCATGTTTACTAGAGCCATGGGGTAATGAGAAGACATTTTAGTGCATCCTTTAAGAATGTTCTACATAACCAGAGAAGCATCAACATGAAAATCAAGGTAAAAATTCTACCACCACTAGTGGCAACAAGAAGAGTCACCTTTAGTGGATTTTTGAAGACCTTTGCAAATTTTATAATCTTCAATGTCAATCCAGTCTTTTTGTCACTCTACCATTTTGTATGCATCCACTCAAATACAATTTTTAATGTGGTACTCAAAGTCAATTAGTAATTTGCATATCAGTCAATAATCCCATACATTCACAATATTATATAAGGGACTTGTTCCTCCTATTGTTCACTCAAAGATGAGTTTTCATTGATATCAGAGCTCTGATATTGGGTATCTACTATCAGAGCTCCAATATCAAATACCCAATATCGGGGCCTAGAAGTGATGTCAAATATATAATATCATGGCATGTGTGTTGACCTATAAATATAGTGCTTGGGCGCATGGTTTGGACATTAGTTTTTCATAATTTTGTTAATATAGTAGCTAAACTCTTGTAGTTTTATTCTGTAATCTTTGAGAATAGTTAATGAGTGCTTGCAAAGTGGATCTAAGTTAGTTGTATGGTGTTTTATTCAAGTGCCAATGTAGCAATACCTATTCCATGAATGGTAATAAGATTGAGATTGATTCTTATTCATTACAGCACTTTGACTTAG
Organism: Gnetum montanum; assembly: GCA_015680685.1. Classification (NCBI taxonomy): domain Eukaryota; kingdom Viridiplantae; phylum Streptophyta; class Gnetopsida; order Gnetales; family Gnetaceae; genus Gnetum; species Gnetum montanum. Next base: position 21,044 of record MNCI01014995.1, on the reverse strand, counting down.
ATTAGATTTACTTTCCATGCAATTTACTTTTCATATACTTAGTTAATATTTACATTTTCATGCATGTTAATTAATTAATCACATAAGTATGATCGCTTTGATCATGCATATGACTCTTGGTAATCCCAGAAATGCTTAATGTTTAGTGTTATATGTATTTAATATGTGCACAGGAAGTGGGATCAGATACTTGTGTTAGGGTAGTTGATTATTAATTAGCAATTAGATTAGTTAAATTGATTATAAATTGAGTTTCAACCTATTATTAATCATAGAAAAATAAAATATAAAATAATAAAAATCATATGCCTTACCCTAGACTAAACCATACATGATAAAGCTACCACTAGTCCAAGTGAAAAATAGTGAACTGTGATCAAGGCATAACGATCTAGATGTCATAACTAGTCTCATCAATGAAATTTGACTGGATCATGTGTCAATGCTTGTGATTCGTATGGTTGGATGTAGGGGTACCTTGCCACTTATCAGAGATCTCCAAGGAGATGTTCCTTATTCCCATTCGTGCATCAACTGTGCTTAACCAAGCCCTTTCCATAATGATGGGAAAGTCACCTTTGTAATTTTCCACCTTGATCACCAAAAAATTAACAGGATAGGACCACCCAAAAATGGTAGTCACAATGTTCTCCACTAATCCCAAAGGAATAGTGATTGACTAATCTACCAATTCTAAATGGATGTTGCTCTTCTTCAAAGGTGGTAGGTTCCAGGCCTTGTACATGTCATGGGAGATGAGATTGATACCAAAACCAAAATCAAGAAGAGCCCTGCATAGCTCATGTCTAGTAATTTGTAAGTAAATGAGAGGAATTCCTAGGTTAGATCACTTCATGTAAAGGTATATAGCCTTTATCTAACCAAAAATAGCATGAGTTAACATCACAATGTAGATCTAAGGTAGTGTTTGGTTTGAAGAACACACGAATGCATTTGAGGTAGATGATGAGGGTGTTGTAGATACAAGGTGACTAGCTACATTATGTTATGAGGGTTTGGAAGCACTGTTAGGTTGAAAAAAAAGAGTCATTTCCTATATCGATTATCCAAACCACTCAGCTGGAAGGCCATTTGTAAATGTACAACCCTTGCAGCATTTCATTGTTGTAGCTATGGGGGAATTTCACCCTACATGGATGGAGCTGAAGGTAACTAGGTTGAGGGTAGAGGGATGTGTGCAAATGGATGTGGAGGGTGATATGGATATGGGTGTTTCCCTCAAGTAGATGGCGAATGTGTCTGATGATACTCTAAAGGGTAATAGTGATGTTGGATTGAGGTGTGGCTAGCAAAACGTTATGGAGAGATGGGTTGCTGAACATAGTACCCGCATGGATTTGGTTTCCTATAAGGATATTTTAGTCTTGGTAGTGGCATTTCCCATGACTACGGTTGGTGCCACTATTAATATTTTTCATATGGTTGTGGTGGAGTTCCACTTGTGTAGTAAGCATGTTGATGCTAGTGGAACTACCTCAGATTTCCTTGTGGATAAGGCAATCGTCTAGGTGCTTGCCTTCATGCTAGTCAAGGATTCAATGTGTACACCCTAGAATCATATAAGTGTGACACTATAGGGAAACATCCCTTAAGATGTTCATACTGACAAATGTCACAATCACATCATCATCAGAGTCTATCTCCACAACTTCTTCCACTGTAGTAGCTTTGCCCTTACATCTTTGGTAGGTACGTTTAGCTTCTTTCCACCTCCTATGGTTATGATCACTATTTTTCTCTTTGGATTTTTCAATAATCTTCATAGTAGTTTAGAAATTTTCATCCAAAGAGTCCCATAATTTATCAACTTTTGTTGAAATATTAGAAATAGATTTTTGGATGGGCAAGGTTTTCCTATTCACAACCTTGTCAAGTGGTGACTCCTCATCACAAAATCAAACCTCCCTATTCCATATGGAAGGGTCCCTATTATATTCTTATACACTTTTCCTATTTTGCAAATCACCTTCTTATTTTGCAATTTGTTTTATTAGCCTTCATATCTGATGAGCTCTTAGTTCAAATAATCTCCCTTGGACATAAATCCCAAGAGTTCTTCTAGTTTCTACTCTGAGCCAATCTACGATATGGCAAAGTTTTTTCCTTTGAGAACAACCATGTCTAGGGCATCGATGTAAGAGAGAATAGTATCTACCCATGGTAGCATCCAAGGGTTCATGTGTTCCCTATTTCCAACCTTGGATTTTCCTTCTCAAGTTAGACACTCTGGAGTACATCTAATATTTAACATTAAATAGTTCCAACATGGTACTCCATCTATAAATGAATTCCAGCTCCAAGGACCAGTATAAACTTTTTGCCTCTTTGATGAGTGTCCTCGAAATAGCTTAAGTTATTGCTAATCATTTTCAATTTTCTGCAAGGCACAAGCATTGTGAAAAGCTTGTAAATGTGTCTATGGATTAGAGTTATATCCCCCCTCAAATCTTGGGATATTGTTCATGTCTAAGTGCTTGATCCAACTATCTTTCACATGATTAGTTGGAATCTTGACTACCTTTGTGATGTTAAGCATGCTTCGAGTTGCCAACAAAGACTCATCATTATCATGATTTTTTTGTCATCGATGATGTCCTCTATTACCCCTTCATTCATTGTGGTCTTATTGGTCACCTCCATCACAGTTGTTCCTTCTATGATGTCTTTCAAAACTAGAAAAAGAGGAAGAAGAGGATGTAGATGAAGAGGATGAAGAGAAAGAACTACCTCCACTAGGATATCTACCAATTTTCCTTCAATTATCATAGCCATGTTCATTGATTTTCTTATCATCTTAATTCTTGTTCAATTCCTTGCCTTGACTGCCATCTTTTCTTGAACCTAGATTATTGATTGTAGACTATAGATTCAGGGCCACATGTTCATCACCAATAATAAAGGGTGGATAATTTTCATGCTGAGAGCCCTCACAGGAAGGGTCCTTGTTGTCATCTTAGTTTAATAAGAACAAGGGACTAGTGAACCATTTCCCCTTCACAGCCTCATGATGCTTCTTCTAATTTTGATCTCACCTACATTGTGCTTTAGTGGGATGGTGGTCCTAATAGTCATAGTCATGCACAACATATTCTTCTTGAAAATCATGGATGCCTAACTTCTTAAATGTTTGAAGTAGCATCATGGGCACAAATTGATTGAGAGGCATTATAGTGTTGCCTTCCATGTCACGCCATCACAGTTACTTATCTTGATGTAGGATAAAGGTGAAGTAAGGTATATACTCATTTGGATGAGTATATGTCAATTTGCACTCCTGAGGGGCTAGCGATTTAACATCATCACACCTACAAGAAGAAGAAGACATTTTTCAAACAAATAAAGTATCAATGTACTTTTGTAATTATGAAATATGAGAATGATGTTGAACTTGGGGTTTGTCCAATGATATTAATAATATTTACTAAACCTAGGGAGCACATGTTTCAACAAACGAAGTCCCCAAAAATGAAGCCAATGATAAGAAATGAGGTACCTCTACACCCAACCATATGAATCATAGAGTAGTCACGCATGATTTGATTGAATTTTATGGACTTTATAGTTTTTGATGCACTAGTCTTCTAGGAAGTGAACCTTGCCATAATGGTCATTCATTGTCTTCCCAATTACACTTGTGAAGTACAAAGATATGGTTAAGTGTAATCAAGGCATATGATTTTTGTCATTTTAGGTTTTATCATTTTGGTGCTTAAAGAGAAAGGTGAAGTAAATTGAAAACGAATCTAATTGAACTATTGAAATATTCTCTAACTAGTCCTAACATAAGCATCTAGTCTCACTTTTCACACGTCCTATACCCATGTATCCACTGTTGGGTTACCAAGCACTACACTACTAGGCACACTAAGCAATAATGTTGCTAGGATTACCAAGTGAATACATGCTTACACTCAAAGCAATCATACTTATGTAATTAATCTATATATCTTATCTTACTTTAATCACTTAATCAACTTAATTATTGAGAAACTTTGGATAAATAAATAAAAACATTAAATGCAGGAATAAAACATTTAAACTATCCATAATGCTGGAAGGTTTATTAAGAAGTTTTCTTTATTACTACACACAATATCATGCTAAGGTACAACAATGTTTGAATAAAGATCCATACACTCAATGACTCCTACTGTAGGCACTCGAGAAAAATATTCTAACTCTCGAATGGAAAAACTACAAGAGCTTCACTAAATTATGACAAACTTATGCCTAAACATAGTGGATTGGCACATATTTATAGGCAAGAATAGACCTTGCATCAATGGGGCCTCATCAATGCATCAACGGGGCCATGTTGATACATGAAACAATACATCGACGGGGCCTATTCAATGAAGCCTCATAGACATAGCCAATCCATGACTCATCACCATAGATCTAATACCCCTTTTCTTGCATCTACAAAGCTTTCAATGCTAGCAATTTTTTCATCTAATACTTCTAGTACCTCCATACAATTTTTCACTTATCCATAAACTATGGATTTTACATGAAACTTTCCAACCAATAATAGAGCTTCATTTTCCATGCTGAATCTCCTCATTAAATGAATTTTCAAGCATCCTGATATTGGCTACCCAATATCGGGTTGACCTTGACATCAGATACCTAATATCAGGTCCATAAAAACTATATAGGACCACCGCAGTGCTCCAAAACCCATTATTATCATTTGCAACTGGGAAATTTTTTGAATTTTTCTCTCTCAACTTAGAGCTCTACGCAACCAACTTTCACACATGATATCTTGCTCCATACTACTTTGATTTTTGTGGGTTTTAAAGCTAGTTGAACTTAGAGTGTTTAATATAGTTGGGGGAGGTTGCTTGCATGGAAAACTTGCATTGATTTGCTGAAATTTGCTATTGCCTAGAAGGTATTATAAGGGTAAGAATGTTAAAAAACTTAAGTTTTTAATCAAAAATCAATCATATGAATGCTAGACCCTTTAATTTTCTCACCCAAGGGACCATAATCATCATGATAAGCCATACATAAGGAAAAAGAGGGTAATTACGAAGGGTCATAAAAGAAGTTAATACTTTTTGGGCATTTTTTTAAAAAAATTTCTAACTCTATAATCATATGAGCTAAAGAATTGAATGGAACTAATGAGTCATGATTTTCCTAGCTCAGATATCAAATATCCAATATTGGAGCCCTGATATTGGGTATTCAATATCAAGCCCCTAGATGCATTATTGGATATCTGATATTGGGGGGCATGGGCCAGCCTCTAAATATAGTGCTTGGGTGCACGATTTGGGTAATATTTTTGCATGATTTTTTTTATAGTTTTGTCAATAGATTAGCTAAACTCTTGTAGTTTTATTCTATAATCTTACAAAATAGTCAATGAGTGCCCACAGAGTATATCTAAGTTAGTTGTATGGAGTCTTATTTAAGTGGCAATGTACCTAGACATATTTCATGAACGAAAATAAGATCGAGATTAATTATTATTCATTATAGCACTTTGACTTAGATTAGATTTACTTTTCATGTAATTTAATTTTAATATACTTAGTTAATATTTACATTTTCATGCATGTTAATTAATCAGGCACATAAGTACAATTTCTTTGAGCATGTGTATGAATCTTGGTAATCCTAGCAATGCTTAACATTTGGTAACCCAATAGCATTATATGTGTCCAAGATATGCATGGGAAGTGGGATCATGTACTTATGTTAGGGTACTTGATTATTAATTAGCAATTAGATTAGTTGAATTAATTATAAATTTAGTTTGAACCTATTTCTAATCATAGAACAATAAAATATAAAATAGTAAAAATCATATGCCTCACTCTGGACTAAACCATACATGACAAAGCTACCACTAGTCCAAGTGGGAAGATAGCAAACTACAGTTAAGGCATAGTGATCTCGATGCCACAACTAGTCACATCCACAGAATTTGACTAGATCATGCATGAACACTTGTGATTCATATGGTTGGATGGAGGGGTACCTCTCCACTCATTATTAGCATCATTGTTGGGGATGGTTCTAGCTATCTAGATTAGTTATATTATACATGATCTTTGTAAAGGTATTAGCAATCTATATTTTAAAAAATATAAATATTCTAAGTCACACATGTTATCAAGTAAAGCCATGTATTTTTCACATAGGACCAATAATGCATCATATGATGAGAACACTCATAGAAGAAATGATAGGATATATACTAAAGAAAATTGGAGTGAACAACCTCAACTAGGAGTTTCATATGCTCATTTAGACCCTTACTACATTCAAAGACTACATTCAACTAGTGCAAACAATCCTAGAGGAGATGGAGTAAGTCCTAGATCATGGATGGCCTCAAGGCCTAGGACCTCCTCTAAACCTAGACAAGATAAATTAAGGGACCATGGGGAGAACTATAGAAGCCATGAAAATTCTCCTAGTTCCTCATCTTCCTCTTCCTCTTCAATGTCTAGTTTTGATGAAGATGAACATAGGTATAGAGATAGAGCTCCACTACAGGGTCAAGACAAAGATAGAAATCAAACTCAAGGGCAAAATCAAAGACATCACAATTATCATAAATAAGATCATCATAATCAAACTAATAGAAATCGAAATTTTCATCACAGCATGTCTAATGATGATGAACCCTTGTCAGCCACTAAGATCTTGATGCAGATCATGGAGGTAGTTAAGGTACCTCATAGGCATTGCAGGGACAATCGCTTACCTAGGCTTGATATAGACAATATCCTTAAATTTGCAAGAGTTTACAACTTAGATCCACAACATCATATACAAGTCTTCCATGATGCTTATGCCTTGTACAATATTTAAAATGGATGGCAAAAGCTTAAGCTCTTTCCTAGGATACTAATCAATAAAGCTGAAAGTTGGTATAGATCATTGGAACCAAGTTTGATTCACCAGTGGTCCACAATGCTAGAACTTTTCAATGAAAAATACCAAACCTATGAGAGAGTGTCCAACCTAAGGAGATAAATCCAAGGATGGAGACAAGAACAACACGAACCCTTGGACATGGCCTTAGATAGATATTATTCTCTACTAAATAGATGCACAGGCCATGGTTTCTCTAAGGAAAGGTAAATTTTCCACATCATAGATGGACTTTGTAATGAAACAAGGAAGACCCTTAGGATGTATGTTCCAGGTCAATTATGCTATCTATGAACCCATTAGATCTAAGAGTTGATCAAGCATGTGGCAAAAGAAGAAGGAGAGATATGCAAATGGGAGAATGTAGAGGAAAACTATTGGGATCCAACTCTTTAAAAGAAAAGGGTCCATATCTAGGATGAGGAAAAAGAGGTAGCTCTCAATGAGATGATTTTGCAACCAACCTTGTCAATACAAAATTTTATCAATGAACTTGAAGCAAAGCTAGGTGAGATGTTGGAAGGGATGAATGAGAAAGTTAAAACTTGCGTAAAAGCCATAGAGGAGAGAGTGACACAAAGCAAATCAAGTAATTACAACAAAAGAAGGAAAAAGAACCAAGAATCAACTAGGAACACTTATTGGAAAATAGGAAAAAATGGCTTAAGAAAGTGAGGCTATAGACTCAACCATAGATGAAGATAATGGATGTGACATTTACATATATAAGCATCTAAATAACCATTTCCTGATCTTGTTGCATCTACATAAGAGCTAGGTAGGGGCGTTAAATCCAAAGTTTGTATAGAAGTACATGCCTATGAGATTTCCTTTTCCGCACAGTAATTTTAGACAACTCCAAAACCAATCATACTGTCCTTGGAGAACTTATTACTAGCCTCAACACTAGCCTCAACTGCAGTGGCAACAACCACAGTCATGGGAGAGGCCACCACCAAACTAGCCCTATCCTTCCTACCAACTAAACCCACACAGCTATTATGTTCAACACCCTATTTCACCAACTAGTTTTACTTCATCTACTTCAAATTACTACCACCACTCTCCTAATTATCATTATCCCAAAACATCTTATATGAGATCCCCACCTCACACCTCTTACCCTGCATCATATCCTCAATATTCTCATACTTGCCTCCACCATATGTCACCTCCAACAACAGAAGAAGGTTTAGCATCACAACATCAACGAGAGAATTCCACTTGTGCTAAAAACATACACATAAATGATAACACTAGTAGATCTCAACCGCAATGTTGGAAGAGTTCCTTTTGAAGGAAAGGCCATAAGTTAAGGCAAAACACTCATGGACCTACTACATCTTCTAAACCAACACAAGGCCAATCTGATGCAACAACCTTCCTCACAAAATGATGTCTCCTAATCATATGCAAAAGCCAACAACCATCACCACTCCAACACAAGACATAAATAATAAACTTATCATTGTGGAGAGATAGAAAAATCCATTCATCACCAATAATGATAAAGGGTGCAATTGTTAGCCAGAAGTTCAAAATATTAATAAAACCCCTATACTGGCCAATCATAAAGTTTGAGAGAAAGTGTGTGAGCAAAACCCAATCTACACAATGGCCACTAAACTAGAAGAAACCTGATGGCTTGAAAATCAGAATATAAAACTATCTCAAAGATGCATGGAAGTAACTGATTTTCTTACCAGTTCTAGAATTTTCTGATTGTTTATATGTTTTCCATTTCTTTATATTTTTCTCTTTTCTTAAGTCATTCTCTTTATGTTTTATGAATGTATTTTATGTTTTTATTAATAAAATTACCAAGTCATGCTACAGAAGTCAATGCTATGTGTTGGGATTTTGTTCTATGCTATTAAGATGATTGGGTAAGGAATTGTGTAAAGCAATGAGACCACCTCATCCATCCCTCCAGTTCTTTGAATAAAAGGTCTTTTTCATGGAAACAATTTGGTTCTTATTTTATGAAACTAAAATTAATCAACAATCATTGTACCTTGAAGAAAGAGGGAATGAACAAGTGGGAATGGTAAAGGGTGTGACCTCAAGGGGACTTGTTGAGTTCTCTTCTTGACTTCCTTCATGTGGTTTATGACTTCTCTTGGAATGTATCATCACTCCCCCATTGACCAATAAAAAGTAAGATTTGTCTTTGCATGGTGTGGTTCCCATTCAAAAAACAAAAAACAAAAACAAAACAAAAAACACAAAAAAAGAGGGAAAAGACAAAAAAACCAATAAAAAATTATGGAAACTCAAATCACACCTCTTAGACATAATAATGGGCTACAAGCACTAGTTATGGGGCTAGAAAGACATGTTACCCATGCTTAAAGGCACCCCTCTAACTAAGGCCCTTCCTTCCTTCTTCTCTTTTCTTCACTTTTCAGAGTGATGATTGTTCTTTGAGGTGGTTGTAGAATCATGGTGGTTGGCAGGATGAAACAAATCAATGTAAGGTCATTGTTCATGGTATGAACTTGGTCTGAACTTGGACAAATAGGTATGTTGATCATTTTAATCACACTTGTCACAAGAACCTATTGTAGAGATGGTTAAGTACCTTACATCTCGATCTCTGCAATCCCTTCTCATTTCATTATTCACCTAACTATTGCATGCGATTATGAGCCTTTTGGTTTTGTGTAGTATAGTGCAACATCCTAACCATGGTAGTTGTGTGTTGTTTGAAATAAATGCATGGTCTACATTTAATTTCCTAGGTGTCCATAGACATCTATAGAAGTGGTTATGTAAGGGCATTATGGTAGGAGCCTACTTTGGGAATGACCCACTTACATAACTTTTGTTGATCATGGCTTTGAACTAGCCTTCACATTGTTCAGAACATCAATAATGGTTTCTCTAAATTTATGCATGATTTTGGGACTATTTCTCATCTGTTTCATTAATTTTTCCTACTTTTCTATTTTCCATATCCATTAATATTTCTTGGCCATCTTCTGAATTAGACCTTTGGTTTCAATTATTAAAAAACCTGTGCTTTTGGAGTTATGCTTATTAGTCATGGGGGCTATGGATGCTTGTTTTAAAATTTTCCAACATCCCATTTTTGAGCATCATGATAACTAATAGTAATCAATCAAAATAATGTGAATATCTTAATGATTTTAGTTACCTCATAGCCTTGGGCATAGTATGCTATAATCACCTCGTGCTTAAAATAAAACTACGGGATATAAAAAGCATTAATTATTGAGGAAAATTTACCATAAATAATGTTCATCCTTTGGTGATTGCAAGTGATGCTAAAAGAAACACCTAAGAAAGAAGGTCTTTTTCCATGCACAAAAACAAAGCCAAGAGAGGGACAACGAAGGATATGACCATGGGAAAATTGTAGCACATACAAGATAGTAGATCAAAATTCGCATGCTTGCTAGATCCATGGGGTAATGAGAAGAAATTTCAGTCCATTCATCAAATATGTTATGCATAATCTAAAAAGCATCAACATAACAATCAAGGTTAAAAGTTTGCCACCACTAACAAGAACAAGAAGAATAATCTTCAATGGATTTTTAAAGACCTTTACAAATTTTGTAATCTTCAATGTCTATTTAGTCTTTTTGTCACTCTATCATTTTGTATGCATCCACTCAAATAAAATTTTGTAATGCAGCACTTAGAGTCAATCAGTAGTTTGCATATTAGTCAATAATCCCATACATTCCCAATATTTTGTAAGGAACTTGTTCCTTAATTTTTCTAACTCGAGGATAAGTTTTCATTCAGCCATGGGGGTATGATGAGTCATGATTTTCCTGGCTCCGATATCAAAGCCCTGATATCAGGTATCTAATATTGGACCCCTATATGCATTATTGAATATTTGATATCAAGGGATATGGGCCAAACTATAAATATAGTGCTTGGATGCATGGTTTGGGTAATAGTTTTGCATCAATTTTTCATAATTTTGCATCAATTTTTCATAGTTTTATCAATACAGTAGCTGAACTCTTATAGTTTCATTCCATAATCTTACAAAATAGTTAGTGAGTGTTCATAGAGTGGATCTGAGTTAGTTTTATGAAGTCTTATTCGAGTGGCAATGTACCTAGACATATTCCATGAATGGAAATAAGATTGAGATTTATTCTTATTCATTGCAGCACTTTGACTTAGATTAGATTTACCTTTCATGAAATTTACTTTTTATGTACTTAGTTAACATTTACATTTTCATGCATGTTAATTAATTAGAAACATAAGTACAATCACTTCGAGCATGCATATGACTCTTGGTAATCCCAACAACGCTTAACATTTGGTAACCTAGCAACATTATATGTGTTCAAGATGTTAAGGTAGTTGATTATTAATTAGCAATTAGATTAATTAAATTGATTATAAATTAAGTTTTAACCTATTGCTAATCATAGACCAATAAAATATAAAATAATAAAAATCATATGCCTCACTCTGGACTAAACCATACATGGCAAAGCTACCACTAGTCCAAGTGGGAAGATAGTGAATTGCAATCAAGGCATAATGATCTAGACGCCACAACTAGTCCCATTAATGTAATTTAATTGGATCGTGCGTGAACAATTATGATTCATATGGTTGGATGTAGGGGCACCTTGTCACTCATTAGGAACTAAGGTCATGAGTAAAGTATAAAATTGCTAATAATAATTGACAACATCTTAGTAACATCAAAACCTTGATTAATTGTAGACGGTCTCAAGAAGAGGAGGATAAGAAGGACATTCACAAGGTGTAGCCAAACATCCAAGAGGTGGTAGAGGCCAACTAGAAGAAAAAGGTCCACCAGTTGAATATGAAGAATGGGAGGCCCAGACATTCAGCATTCATTAAGAGGCTCCTACTACAGGGTAGTCAGTCCAAGGAGAGGCTATAGAACCATAAGCTCCATTGCAAGGACAACACCTCATGTTATCCCAAGAATTCCTTGAAGTCATCCAAGATAAATCCATGTTGACCACGATCATTGTGGAAATGAACTTTGAGATCCATTTATGGCATTTGCTCCTAAGGTAATTCAAACTCAACTCTAAGCATCACCATTATGGCACATCCTTTAAGAAAGTGGGGAATGGTACCTCGATGAGACATACCAATTTTGGCATAACAAGGAAGAAGGACCATAGTCAACATCAACAAAGTTACTATATCTTTTTCAGTCAAAGAAATTGTAGAGGCTCTAAATCTATCAAATGTGGGGGTCAAGTTGTCACATCTGTCCACAAGGTCTAATCTAGAAACCAAAAATTTGTGGCTAAAGTAGACGTATAATAAAGATGACAAAACATACAACAAATTGACTCTAAAAGAAAGGACTTATTTTAAGATAGGCACATATCACCTCTTCTCAACTAAAGGGATCAACAAACCCTCACTGTATATAGCAAGGGAAAATGTAATATTAATGGAATAATATAATGCAAATATTCCCTAATTGTACTACATGGAAATTCAAAGGTAATTCAAAGAAAACAAGGTAGGGAAGCCATTACTTCCATTCCCTTGCCTGATCAGGAAGCTATGTAGATGCATCGAAATCCTGGGATATACCAATGACATTCCTAGAAGGGCTCAAAATGCTTCTTTTGCTAATTTCTTAAACTTGCAGCACCAAGGAAAGACCTTGGTGATGAACCAAAATAAGAACTAGAAAAGGAGCTAGAACTAGAAAAGGAAATAGAGCAAGAGCCCAAGCAACAAAGAGAACCACAAGTTCCACCACCATCACCACAGGATTACTAGCCTACAATGAGCCATCTACAATGCATTACTGAAACTCTCAGTTGGGGTAGTAGGAATGAATCTAACCTCTTCCAAATCATCAATGATGCTATGGAGCCCACTAGTTTTTCCAATCCATCAAGAGGGAAAATTTATTTACATTTAAGAGAAGAATCCCAATAGTCATAGAAAATCTCTGGGAACATTGCATCTTTTCAAGTAGTGCTTGAAACAGGCAAAGGTGCTACCGTCGTAGTTATGTAGCACCAAGATGTGGCAAGCATAGCAAAAGTCATTACAGATCACATTAAAAAATCCTTTAATGTACCTATTTTGCCTTTGGTGGATTTGACTAGGATCAAAGATGCCCAAATGCTAGCTAGGACTTCAATGACTCTTGCAGCCCATGAGGATGTAATTGATAGATTGTTGCAAACTAGACAAGTGATGACAACTCTTTTGACATCCCCAGTGATGTCATTGCAAGTCAATTAGACCTCATCACCACAAAAGGAAAGCTGGCCATGGCAGAGACCAAGGCAAAGCATCCAGAAATCGAAGTGCATTGACTACAACAAGAGTTTACTACCCTCAGAGCTTAAAGATAAGACCCTACCCAATTTTTGACACTTGAGAAACTAGAACAATCCCAAATTGAGTAGCTATACCAATTGATTAAACAAAACAAAGTTACTAAGCAAACAAAGGAGAAGGTGGTCTAGAATGCCTTAGCTATTGAAGCTCAAGCATATGCCCATGCAAAGGCATTAACTATGGCACAATAAGAGAATAAATAGCTTGCTGCAAATAATGCAAGGTTAACGATAGTAGAAAAATAAAAGAATATCTTGGAAGAAAGTGTCCACCAATTGAGAGAAAAACTAGTGAGGATTAACTAAGACACTAGTAGATTGGCCAGAGAAAATCGAACCCTCTCAATGGAGGAGGTATGCACGGTACATCAAAAATTTGCAATCAAGATAAGCACATGGTAAAATGAGGCCAAGAAACATGAAAAGATAAAGGAGAACTTCTAGGACCAAATTGGCATGTACAAGAAAATCAATGAAAAATAAATCCATATGGTAAATTCCTTCATTAGTTTCATGTCAACATAGAATCCTGACTAGCAACCAATCTTGGATAGCTATGCCTTGATCCATCAAGTGAAAGTAAAGAATAAGGAGGAGATGTGCACGATGCGTCAAAAATCTGCAATTGAGATAAGTGCATGGCAAAATGAGATCAAGAAACATGAAAAGCTAAAGGAGCACTTTAGGGTCCAAATTGGCATGTACAAGAAGATTAATGAAAAAGAAATCTAGATGGAAAAGGCCTTTATTAGTTCCATGTCAGCATAGAATCCTGACTGGTAGCCAATCTTGGATAGTTATGCCTTGGTTCATCAAGTAGAAGTAAAGAACAAGGACCTACAGATTGAAGACTTAAAGGGCTACAAGGAATTAGCTAACCTTCGATATGCCAACCTTACCATGTTAACAATAGGTCAAACTAGAGTAGCAAGTATCAGCCACCTATGCACTATATGAGAAAGAGTTTGCATATAGGAAAAGTGCTCTATAGAAACTCCACATGTCAAACTCAGAATTGGAGGTAATTAAGGTCCACTACCATGAACAAAGAGATGTAGCCTTAGACCTGGCTAGGAGATTGATAGATCACCATGAATTAAAAGAAAAGTCTAGGGCCTTCAAGGAGGAATAATGGTAGTTTATGACTTAGTACATGAAAGTAAATAAGATGTTTCCATAGCTACCATGTCTATGAGATGTACTAATTCTAGCACATAGCAACTTATCAACCTAGATGATACATGACCTAAGAACGAAGGAGGAAAAGTTGTAGGTGCTCCTGAACCACTACAAATTTGAGAAGCCTAGAGACAAAGGGAAGCAAATAATGGAAGAGCCATCACCTCCAAGAACTACATGAGCTTTCCAAATTTTGTGTCTTGTCATGTTGTGTCCATATTTTTTGTAAAAAACCACTACAACATGCAAAATTTAATTCATGTATTTATTTAAGTCAGTCAATAATTCCATACCTTCCCAATATTTTGTAAAGAGCTTGTTTCTCATTTTTTTTAACTCGAGTACAAGTTTTCATTCAATCATGGGGTATGACAAGTCATGTTTTCCAAGGCCATAATATTGAATATCCAATATCAGTGTCTCAATGTCTGGTATCCAATATCAAGGTACAACCTCCAATGTCAAGCATCTGATATCACCCCTTCCATGCTAGCCTATAAATACCACACTTGGGTGCATGGTTGGGAGATAGATTTTAGATAGCTTTTTCATAGATTTTGGAGTAGTCAAAATTTTGCTAGTTTTTTTTTCAATACATGCTCATAGTATGATGTTCAATGATTGTACGACATTCTTATTTGAGTGCGATGTACTTGGACGTGTTACATGAACAACAATAAAGATTGAGATAACTTTCATCATTGCAACATCCACTTAGATGAAAGTTACTATTTTCCTTAATTAATGTTGCAATGATGAAAGTTACTATTTCATCATTCTTATTTTCATGCTTAAATATTTACTATTTTCCTTAATTAATGTTTTCATTTATTATTCTTTATTATTCTTATCATTAAGTAGAATGAGTAAAACTAATCACGAGTGCTTAAGTGTAATTACTTGGTGATGAGAGCGGTTACTCTAGTAGTTATTCTAATTATTAGAGTGGTTACTCTAGCCATTACTCTAGCAGTTATTCTAATTATTAGAGTGGTTACTCTAGAAATTACTCTAGTAGTTACTCTAGTGGTTACTTTAATAGTTATTCTAATTATTAGAGTGGTTACTCTAGTGGTTACTTTAACAGTTATTCTAATTATTACAGCAGTTACTCTAATTATTAGAGTAGTTAATCCCAAGCCTATAAATATAGTGCCCAAGTGCACAATTGGAAAGAAGTCTTTTAGTATTCAAGTAGCAAAACTCTTGTCATCTGTTTGAAAGTTAGAGCATTTTCCAAGTGCCCGTAGCAGGAGGTCTAAGTATGGATGGATCTTTATTCAAGCATTGTGTACCTAAGCAGACCTTATGTACAGCAATAAAGATAAGCTCTTTGATTCATCTTTGCACACCTGAGATTTTTTTTCTTACGCATTTCTTTTATTTTATTTTCTTATGCATTTATTTTATTTTATTTTATTTTATGCACTTTACATTTTTGTTATTTGCACAGTAATTCATTTTGATCAATTAAGCAAATCGTTAAATTAAACAAGCACAACCACTTCGAGCATGTGTATAACGCTTGGTAACCCAATAACAATTAGCATTTGGTAATCCCAGCAGTGTTGCATTAGTTCAAGATGTGTACAGAAAGTGGGAAAAGATTCTAGTGTTAGGATTAGTTAGAACTTAGTTAATGAGTAGTTAAGTTAAATTAGTCACTTAGTTACCTCTCTCCTTCCCTAATAGCACAAGACATAGAAACATAAAAGCTATAAAAATCATATGCCTCAAGCTTACTTAACCATACAATCGTGACATACAGGTAAGCTTGGGAAGATAACGATCAACCAACCCATCCTTGTTCCACAAGGGCGCATAAGCACTTAGTCCTTGTAATGTGTGAAACACTCATATTTGTATGGCTGAGTGTAGGGGTACCTCGTTGCTCATCATTGGTGCTATTGCCAAGGACTTAGTTGTTTGTGCACTAACTAGAACATAGAAAATCATTCACATCATTGGAAAAAATCCTTAGGATTGGTTGAGAAAATAATAAACAAGAATACATTGCACACTGAATAGACAAGTATGTATCCTTCTTCGTACAAAAGTGCCTCACTGCATAGGTCTAAAATAGGAAATAGTTGATAGTGTAATACACATGACATTGATATGCTAGTCCCTCAACAAGTTCGAGTGGTATATATTCATCTCGATGGATATATACCAAACTTCACCTTTATTCTTCATCAAGATGAACAACTACGTTGGCGAGACTTAGAAGGTAACATAGTATTACCTCCTGATCGTTCAGTCTCAAGCATGCTTCTTCATGCTCTCACATGAATTAGCATGCTACACTTACACGTAGAATATGTTGCACAAGACCATGACTTGAGAGAATACTATCCCACAAAGGCACAATGTGAAAGGGACTTGAAACAGGAGAGACATCATAAGTCTTTGAAGTGTAATTGGTCCCAAGATGCTCCACATGTCTTAAGCAAAAAACAGGGTGGTGAACCTACCTCAGGCAGTCGTCCACAAAAAAATGTTCCTCCCCTTGACTTTGGCCAAGGGGTTGTGTATCAAAACCTTCATTCCACTATTCATAACCCAGGTTCTAATACCCACAAGCACAAAGGGTCCAAAAAAGGGACATGAACTCATGATAAAGGTGGACATTTTGATCGCAATCGCGATCGGGGCCAAGACTGCAGAATAGGAGGTAGCAGACACCATCATGGTGATAGTTCTACTTCTTCTTCACCTTCATCATCTCCTTCACCCTCTCCTTCAATATCCAACGTAGTCATAAAGAAAAAGACCATGGGGATAAAGGTCAGCAAAGTGGAAGTCATAAACAAAACAGCCAGGAAAGGGGATGAGGGCACTCTAGAGAGTCACAACATAGAAAAAGGAAGAGTAGGCAATAACGTAGGCATCATAGACGCCATGGATGAGCCGATCATGATGAACCACTCCTCGCTACTTAAAGTATGTTGGACATAACTGAGGCTATTAGAATTCCAACAAGGCATCAGAAAGAAGTAGGATCAAGAGATTAGATATGAACAACATCCCACGATTTGAAGGGGGATACAACACTAATCCTCAAAATTATTTACAAGCATTCTGTGATGCATGTGCTTACAGAATATAGAGAAAAAATGGCAAAATCTTAAGTTGTTCCCACAGACATTAGTTAAAGAAGTAGAAAGCTGGTACCAGTCTTTAGAACTAAAATCCATTCATAGATGGAGTACTATGTTAGAACTATTTAATGACAAGTACCAAACGTACTCCTGAGTGTCTAACTTACAAAATTAAATTTAAGGCTGGAAAAAAGGAGGACATGAACCATTGGATGCTGCCATGGGCCGATACTATGCACTATTACATCATTGTCCTAGCCATGGTTATTCACAAAGGGATCAACTACGCCATCTCGTGGATGGGCTTAGGCATGAAACGAGAAGAACCCTTGGGACTTATGCCCAAGGAAGACTATCCGAGCTTAGGTACCATCAAATTCAAAGACTATTGGAGCAAGCTGATAAGGAAGAAGGTGAGCTAAGGAAGAGAGAAAGTGTAGAAGAGTATAACCAAGATCCTTCCCTTTGAAAGAGGGGAGTAAGATTTTGTGAGGATGAAAAAGAGTCACCACTCGAAGAGATGGTGAATAGGAAAATTTTGCCTATCCAAAAGATGACATTAGAAGTTTTAGCAAAGGTAAACCAAATGTGGGATTCCCTAGACAATAGATTTCAAACTATTCTTAAAATAGTAGAGGAGTCTAGAGAGTAAGGTAGTAAGAAAAGAAAAAAGAAAGAGGTTGAACATGCACGTAGCAAGGGTAAGGACAAAGTTTCCATCACTGAAGAGGTTGTGGATTTAAAAATAGACAATGATAGTGGATTTAAGATATGTCAATATGACCATCCTAAGGGATGTTACCCTATAATCTCACATCTACAGGAGTCTGGAGTGTATGCACTCAACCCATGATTAAACAAAAAACATCCCAAAGGTTACCTTATCCTCAAGGTAACCCAAGGCAATTCCACCAACCCTTAACATATTATCCTAATGGAACTCCACCACAACTGATTGAGCAATATCAATAGTGGCAGCACTCACAATCATGGGGAATGCCACCACCAAGGCAACAATATCCTTACTGGTAACCTGACTCATATGGATATTACGTGCAGCAGCCAATCTCCCCACATGACTCTACTAGTCACATCACTCCTCAACCTCACTACCAAGACCACAAGTATTATGGGACTCCCTCTTTTAGAGGTGATATTCTACAAGCATATCATCCTTCTCATCTGGTTTCATTTCTTCCACCAATAGCTCCACTACCACCTATTCTCATGATGCAAGGTGAAATCCCTACCCAACCATAGCAACGTAACTCCATGAGGGCTGTTAACTCTCAACTTACTATTGGTTCCAACAACCACATGAAGAAAAGACCTTTTTTAGAACCAATAGTCAAACCAAGCCCTTGCAATCACAAGTGGCTGATTCCTTAGATGCCTCAGTATCAATTAAAACTTCATAACCCTCTTCAACCCCATCACCGCACTCAATGCATATGGTCATGCTAACACATGCCATCACCGATTGGATCAAAGTTGGTCATCTTCCCAAAAAATTCTCTAATCCTGGGAGTCCTCTAATATACTTACAAATAGCTGGAAATGCATCATGCAAGGCTCTTTTGGATTCAATTTCTGGTGTCAACTTGATTTCTCAATAAATATACAAGGCTTGGAACCTACCTCCATTGAAAAAGAGCAACATCCATCTAAAGTTGGCTAACCAGTCCATCATTATCCCATTGGGACTGGTGAAAGACATTATTACCACTATTTGTGGGTGGTCGTACCTAGCTGACTTCCTAGTGATTCAGGTAAAACAATCATAATGGGAAGAGCATGGCTAAGCATCATTGACGCATGCCTAGGAATCCATGATCTTTCCCTAGAAATATCAAAGGAAAATACATTTGGAAAGATAAAGAAGAAGAAAGTTTCATGCATCGCATACAATGACACAGAGTGTAATTGTGTGCAGAGGTCATGGTTTGTGCAA
>MNCI01014990.1:19861-50539 GCA_015680685.1 Gnetum montanum | reverse complement strand
CCCGCCAAACACCCTAGGGAAGGGAAAGGCAATAGGGACACATGCCCCTTTTTCCTCACTAGCAACCAGCCATCAACATCCAATTTTCCCTTTGGCCCCGAAGCTTGGGGGTGCACCCTTCAATCCTAGATAGAATGATTAGCTTTGCCACAAATCCTATAGGACCATAGCTGCCCCCAAGGCTACCGGGCTAGCACAAGCCCATCCAAAGGCACTTTTTCATACTCAACAGATAATTTCTCCTCCCCAGAAGAAAGGTCAAGGATGACCTCTTTCAGTAATTTACAAGGTGACAGAGATCGTCAAACACAAAATCTTGCATATCCCATTTGCTCTTTGGAGGTTGTGAACTTGTCAAAGGATATAAACTTCCCGACTTGACCCGCCAACACTCGCAAAAACTCCTTAGTCCAAAGTTCCCATGGAAAAATCGAAACCCAAACCCAAACCAAAGCCCACAAGAACAAACCAACCTCCCAATGCACCCCAAGTCTCCAATGCGTTAAAGCCAAACCCCGAGCCCCAAAGAAAAAAGGCCCCCCAGCAAAACATGGTTCTGATCCTCTGGAGACTTAAAAACAAAGAGGAGCATATCCTTNACAACCACCTCCTCCTAAACAAAGGAACATGAAGGCATGGGGAAAGGAACCTCCACCTAAACCTAAACCTCCCCCGCAAACCAGAAAGAAACTACCCACTGCTTAACAAAATCCAGCCTAGGCAAGGATCTAGAGGAAACAAACTTGCTAATCAAGCTCAATTCCATGGTGCGCAATCCATCTTGTGGCAGACCCTTCACCTGCATCTGCATTGTGCCACTTGCCCTAGAAATGGGCTCAATACCCCTATCCCTCAGGGACCAAGAAACACCGTCACCACCCCCCCCCCCCCAAAAAAAACCAAGAGGCCCCCACTCAACCCACGAAGCTTGGGGGTGCACCCTTCAATCCTATATAGAATTATTAGCTTTGCCACAAGCCCTGTAGGACACCAGCTGCCCCTCAAGCTACCGGGCTAGCACAAGCCCATCCAAAGGCACTTTTTCATACTCAATGGATAATTCTCCTCCCTGAAAGGAAGGTCGAGGATGACCTCTTTTAGTAATTCACAAGGTAACAGAGACCGCCAAACACAAAATCTTGCATATCCCATTTGCTCTTTGGAGGCCATGAACCTTTCAAAGGATATAAACTTCCCAACTTGACCTGCCAACACCTATAGAAACTCCTTAGTCCAGAGTTCCCAAGGAAAGCTTGAAACCCAGACCCAAACCAAAGCCCACGAGAACAAACCAACCTCTCAATGTGCCCCAAGTCGCCAATGCATTAAAGCCAAACCCCAAGCCCCAAAGAACCAAGGCCCCCTAGCAAAACATGGCCCTGATCCTCCGAAGACTTAGAAACAAAGAGGAGTGAATCCCCTGCAAAAGACTAGACCTAAACCTCCCCTGCAAACTAGAAAGAAACTATCCACTTAACAAGATCTAGCTGAGGCAGGGATCTAGAGGAAACGAACTTGCTAATCAAGCTCAATTCCATGGGGTGCAATCCATCTTGTGGCAGAGCCTTCACCTGCAACCACATTGTGCCGCTTGCCCTAGAAATGGACTCGCTACCCCTATCCCTCAAGGACCAAGCAACACCACCCCCGGCCCCCAACCAAGAGGCCCCCACTCAATCCTAAGGTACCCCCCACTACCATCAGGCCATGCAGATCCTACGCCTCAAACACCACCAAAGTCTCCTCGTATGGCATCTGACCACCATCATTCCCCACCTCGCCACCATTGCCGACCTCCTCACTTCCTCCACTAACCTCCCACACTACACCCCCTCCTCCCATTTCAAAAACTCTCTATATTGATACATGTTCATCATCACATCACATATTAATCAAGGTTGTTTGAACTTTGAATTGGTAATTAATCCCTGATGCAGATGCTTGCCAATCTGAAATCAAATTGATTGGCAGCTCAGATTTTTTTGTTTAATCTATTTACTTTTTAGCTTTTACCATGCCAGTACTGGTCAGTGCCAATTTCAATATTTAATATTTGTTTATTCATAGTGATTCATATGAGGGACCATCATTTGGAGAGATGGTAAGTTGCTTATTTCTCAATTCATAAGACTTAGGTTCGCACCTAGGCACAGCCACTTAAAAGATGTTAGACTTTCACTCATGCACCAACCATCCCCCGATCCCACCTTGGTGGGATAAGCAAAACCCTTTAGGTGATGACCTTTATAGTGATTTATATCTAAGGCAGGAAAACCTATTAGCAAAAAGTATCATATATTATTTTACTTGACTAAATTTAACATGCAAATTTGTTCAGTTTTCTTCTGGGCTCTGTGATACTCCAATCCAGAGAAGTAGAGATCCCTCTGTATGACTATTTCCAAGCCACATGAGCAATTCCAATACAAGGTCAGCTACAATAAATCAAGAGTGATTTAATCTGCAACATTGATATTCCTTTGACTGTAAAATGTTCTATTTGCTACAGTGGTAGACTAGGAAACTTTGTTCTAAATTTTTTCAAATCGATGGACAGATTCAATCCAATTTGTTGTCATATTTTTTACAATCCCTCAATAAGAGGGTGTCCAATTTTCTGATCCAATTCAGTTTTTACAGCTATGCTACTAAGTAACCATAAAAGTTGTAACTTTCAAGTTTGGTAAACACCAAACAGATAGTCCATCAAGCAATCTAACTATGATAGGAATTATTAGCAGGATAATTAATTCTGCTTCTATTTATTTTGGCTCCAATATTCATTTTGGATGAAACTGTGGTATCAAACATCCAATGAAGCTATCCTAAAATAAATGTTGAGCCTTCAACATACACTATATCCACTACAGGCGTGCAAACTTAGAAGTTTATCACCACTGTATGAAATGAAGGATCTCTAATCCAATGGTTATTAAAAGAGAAGCAACAAATGATATTTTATGAAAATAAGATATCAAAAAAATTATTTTATTTTTTGTATTATCACAATCATTGTTTTCTGTAAGCTGTACAGTGGAACTTTGATAATGTATCTTGGTTGACCTCTAAAATATAAAGATAATTATAGTTGTACATGCCTCTCTTGGTCTCTCTTGTCCATATTGATTTTTTGGATAATTACCTTTTTACATGTTCAAAAAAATATAAATATAAAAATTCAAAATGGAAAATACAAACTAGGAGAAGCTTAATCATTAGAAAGTTTTGCTGATAATCATTAGGTTCAAGATTCAAGTCCACACATGCTGCTTGATGACTTGATTTGATTATGCTGCTTGATGACTTGATTTGATTATCTTTCAAGGAATAAAAAGTTCTATTCTTTTTTTCTCATCCATCTAGGATAGGGTGAGCAAAAAGCTATGGCTTCTAGAGATACAAACTATACAACTTTCTCAGCAGTTGTTCCTACATAACCTAATCGTACCCAGAGAATCAAACTCACACTTGTCATTTGAAAGTCTCAAAACATCTCAACCTACTAGGTGATAGGGACTCAGTAAATATTCAGGAAAATGATGGCATATACTTTACAAGGGAAACACCAATCCAAATGGCAATAGAAAGCAGGATCAAAGACACAAGAGAACCAGATAATAGTAGGACAACTCAACATGATCAGCAAAGCATAACAGGCAGAATAGTAACAAAATGGTTAAATAAAACTGAACTAGAAATTTTACGCAGAAACATGATGATAAAAGTTTTTATTATTCAAGTGATAAATCTCCTATAGTAATGTATAACAGCTATAATCTGTTCATTTGCATCCTTCTGATACACCCCTTTAAATTGGCTGTATAATATCTGACCAACAAGGTAGAGACTATATCTTTATGAGTGCATGGTACTGTTATCCAATTTTCCCAACATAACAATTTTTTTTTTTTTTAAGAAATGTTCAGGTTGTTATTAAAAAGTGTAATGAAATATTTACAAACAGGAAGAAGTGACGCCCGGCAGCCACTAACCCACATGTTTACATTGCAGAAACCACCATGGCAGGTGGCACCCTAAGGGGAAANCCCCCCCCCCCTTCCCCTCTTTGATCCCTCCTTCCTGCTGCCTCCTATTGCGTGTTCTCCTATTCCACCTACATGCCCATTGTCTCCCTCGGCCACAGGTTGTCCTGCCTCAACAACTGCGTGATTAGCACCCATCTTTGCTGGTTCTGCCGGAAGAGCTCTTGCCATTCTTCCCTGTGCCACGTCACCAAATCGATGGCCTACTGGAGGGCCTCTTCACACACATCCCAGCCCTCTCAACAGACCTATGCCTCCTCCTTCTAGGCCTGGTATTCCGCCACCTTGCACTCCTATTTGCCCTCCTGCAACCTCGTCCATGCTAGTTCCCTCCTCCTCTATGGGGGCATTGAGGAAACCGTAGCTCCACCCCCTCCTTGGGCAACTTGAATCCAGATGCATCGGCCCAATGGCCATCCGAAAACCGTCATCGATGGTAGACCAGAAAAATTGCCAGGTGGGCCATCGTCAAGGCCTCCGTCACATGCCGCCATAGAGCCAAGATAAGCCTCACATGTCATCCCAGTCACTGTCTGCGTAGGGACCACAAGAGGAACCACAAAATGATGACCCTCAAACCCCCTCTACGGTAGTGCATGAAGGTAAAATGTACTCCTAGAAACTTCAACACAATGCCAAACTGCACAAGAAACATGTCAACAAGGGCCACCGCCTTCTACCACAATGACGGCAATATCGTCCGAGGGACATGGATGCTAGTCATTTTCAATGTCAGGCTATGGAAGAACTAACACACATACTCGTAGCTATGAAGCACCAGTTGGAGCACCACCCCGTTTGCTAAGACACCCAACACCTTAGCCATAGCCCCCTCCGTCAACATGATCTTCCTTCCCTGAAATGTCATTTCCTCCCTAACCCACTACTCAAAAAATGTATCATCTGCCAAATCTGGCACTCCATCAATCCGAGACAACAAGTCCTCCCATCTGGCCCGCTGTATCAATGCCCACAATTCTCTATCAGCTTTGACGTCTACCACCGCCGACCATTGATAATGCAGGAGCCCCGACATAATGAATCTACATAGAGCATGCCACAATGTATTACAGTTGATGCCACTTCCCCTAGATCTCTCCTTGTTTTCTCTTCTTTTGTCATCCTATTATGACATAGTTCAGCCTGTTCCATGAGACACTGGAATTCCTCTTCCCGTGCTCACCCCTTGGCCTCCCAGAGGGCCCATTCCTCCACACAAGCCCAATCCGCAGCTTCCTTCATAGCGCACCAAGTTGGCATCAAATTGTTGTTGGAGTTCATGTCAAATGCACTAGGGGATGGCAGCCTCGAAGCCTTAGCAACCTCCAACAATGAATCAACCTCAACCACCTTGGGAAAATCCAGCATAGGGGGGGACTTGCGATATTCCTAACCCCATGGATGGTCTCCTACACCCATAGACCACCATGCAAGGCGCATATCACAAAGGTTGTAGATCAAGCAGTCTCATAGCATTCTAGAGGGCCAAACTCATGCCCAAGTGCCGATCTCGCCACTGACGTCAAAGCTAGGCCAAGAAAAACCAAGGAATGTTGATATTGCAACCAAGCAACAAACACTGCAGGAAGGTAAAGTGCACCCCCTGCAGCTTCCAAACATTACCAGACTAGAAGAAAAATCGATCAATGAGCTCAGCAGCATCCTACCATATCTATGGCAAGGCCAACTTGGGGACCTACTTGCTCCCAATCTTAGGGATGGGCCTAGGGAAGAAGCCCACCGTGTCCTGCAACCCATGCCCAGTGGAAAAGATAACCTCCCCATCCACCGAAACCCCAAGATACTGTGACAACACTGTCTCAATGAGCGGAATTTGAATGCCCTAAAAAGTGGTGAAGTCCACTCTCCAATTCCAAAAGAAGGAACCATCTACTAGGTCAAGCTCCCCCTCAAGCAAAGGGAGGAGGTCAGCCAAACCAACGCTCACGACAAGCCCCCACATAACCTGATTTGCTTGATACCCTACACAAGAGGGCTCAAAAGTAGGATTCACCCCCATTGCATAGGAAGCCTCATGCCACAACCCTAACCCACAGGCTGCAACTTGTGCAAGTGGGGGGAGCAGCAAAGAACAAAAGATCTGATTGTTGCAAGCCCTCCACAAACACTAGAGCACAGCAACAACCTTGGAGTCTCAGTCCAGCTTAAGCGGATATTAAATCGCAACAGCCCACCAAGTATCAGCAACATATATGCATTGGTATATAAAATGATGGAGCATTTTGGAAACACTTGTACCAAGAGGACAACTGTCATTAATGTTTAATCCCCGCTCTTGTAGCACGACATGCACTGGGAGCACAACATGACAAGCCAGCCATAGGAAAACTTTAATTTCTTCAAGCCTACCTCTCCAAATCACCCACCACCCTTCAACGGTTGGGTATTTATTCTTGATTATGTTGCATGGTTGCACCCCCAGCATATCCCCTTGTGCCACTATGTGAACATGTCTGTAAAGGGTCCACCAAATGTGTGAGTCCCATGTCCTCGCAACCCACTGCTGATATTTGTTGTTCATGATATGAATCCACTAAGCCGAATGATTGTTCGATTGCAGTAGCCGATTGGTGAAAAGCTAGTACCCAATGGTGATGGCGCCCTAAAACTTCAACACCCCAAGGCCCCTAGCCACCCTAGGTCAGGCTACAATGTCCCAGCAAACAAGATGCATGTGAATCATCCCCTATACCCCCAAACCAAATAAAGTTTCTAATTAACTGGTCCACCCTAACGATTATGTCTTTGGACGCTAAGGCAACTGAAGCAGTGAATCGAGCTATAGCAGAGAGGATAGAAGTCACAAGAACAATTTTCCCCTTCCAGATGAGGAAGCATATTGTCCAATGTCCAATACGCTACTATAACTTTTGGATCAATGCAAACCATGATCTCTTCCTATGCCAAGAATGTATAGGCATACCTAGGTAAGAATCACATTCCTTACCTGGAAAAATGCCCAAGGCCTAGGAGATTATCCCCCTCACATGTTCATCAGTATTGAGTAGGTGAAGCACCAATTTCCCTCTATTGATTTCTAAGCCAATCTCCTTAGCCATCTTACCAAGAGCTTTGTTCACCACAATAGCTGGTTGCACAACAATGCATGAGAACAAAATCATGTCATCCACATAGTGTTCTACCAAACATTCCATGCTCGCAATCTTTAGACCTCTAACACCTTCCATTTTATAGTATGATTGCATCATGTCCACTACTATAATGAAAAGGTAAGGAGACAAAGGATCCCCTTGTCTCAATCCATGGCCAAGGGAGGAAAACCACCAAAGCTTCCCATCGATATCAAAAGAGTATGCACTAGAAGCTTGCAAATGGATGCACAAATTAACAAATTTCAGGTGGAATCCCTTGCGCAACATTATTTCTCTCAAAGCCTCTTAGCTAATAGTATCATAAGCTTTTGTAATATCTAGTTTGAGACACATACCTAGATATTTGGGTGCCTGAAGGAAGTGTAGAGCCTCCTGCATCAAAATGACTTGGTTCTAGAGAAACCACCCTTTGACAAAGCCAACCTGATGCCTACCCACTAGGCACAGCATCAACAAGGCCATACTTCTAACCAGCATTTTTGTGAACAAGCGGAGCAAAGTGTTGTAGACCCCAATTGGCTTAAACTGGGATCGATCAGTGGGGTTTGCCATCTTGGGGATAAGCACAATTCTGGAACAATTAATCTCATGACGAACCTATTGCCAATGGAGTATCATGTTGAAAGCATCCAATACATTCCTCCCTAATATATCAACAAACTCCCTAAAGAATTCAATAGGCCACCCATCAATCTAGGAGCCTTAGCAGCTTTAAGAGATGCCATGGCAACTTCCAACTCGCCCCAAGTGAAAGGTTCAAGCAACTTACAGTTCTCTTTCACACCAATCACAAGCTGCATCGAGACAAAGAACGGGACAATTTCTTTTCCACACCAAACATTTGCCCAATAAGTGTGAATTACCTGAACAATATCATGGGTATCAAAAAGAGGGTTGCCTTCAAGCACCAAGAGGTGGATCTTCTTGGACTGGTTGTTAGATTTTGCTGTGGCAAAGAAGAAGCACATATTTCTGTCCCCCTTCAGCCATCTAATTCATGATTGTTGTCTCCAGTACATTTCTTTTTCATCAAACAATGCCTAGAGCTCCTTTAGCACTTCCTACTCTGCTTCTTTCAAGGAATCACCAAGCTCTTGGTTAGGTTGAATATCAGCTAATCTTCTTTGCAAAGCTGTTCTATTGGCCTGAAAGAAAAACTTCTCCTCAACCTTCTTCGAGCAAATCACCATCTTGAGCCTACTATGCCCATGCTTAAGAAAGTCATAGGGATCCACCTAGACAAAATAGTCCACCCAAATCTCTGTAACCAAATGCCACAGCCATAGCTTGGTTAGCCATGACCGCTCAAAACAAAAAGTTGAAGATGCTTGGCGTGAGGCACTCCCCATCTGGCACAACAGGGACCAACGATCTGAGGCCTATCATTCCTTTCTTGAATCCCAAACCTTAAAGTTCATCAAAATATATGAGCTGATCTAAACTCTATCAATTCTAGACATTACCTGATCCTTCCCTTGGCACCTATTGCTCCACGTGAAAAGGCAGTCTTTCATTTCCATGTCAACTGGGTCATGGGAGTGCAAAAAATGTAAAAATTGCTAATTGTCGAGGGGATCCTCAGTGTCACCCCCAAACTTCTCCCACCCATGCAACTGTTGGTTGAAATCCACAGCTAGGATCCATTGTCGTCAATCTAACACCAGCAAAGAGACCTACTTGAGTTCCCCCAAATGTGCCACCCAGTCCTGGCCCCATAAAAATTAGTGAGCCAGATTCCTATTGGTGCCAAGAAAATGGTTATACTCCACATGGAGGAATCCACTAAATCAAAAGGCAGCTGCGAGAGAATGGACAAGCCCCAGCCCTACCCCGACTAGGAACATACTATGCTTGCCATCTAGGCCAACACAATAAGTGAGATTCTCTATGCTACAATTTTGTCTCCTACAAACACACCACATTATAGTCTTCCCTATGCACGATGTCCTTCAGGGTATTTCTTTTATAGGACGTACCTTAACCCCTACAGTTCCATGACAAGATTCTCATGGTTTACCTTTAGACTGTTTTTTGTATACTTGTTTCAAGGTAGTTTGTAATCCCAGGTCAATTTCCAATTGTGTCCTTTTGTTACGAGTGACCAACACCAATGGTTGCCTAACCTTCCCAAATTCTGGTGAGACTGGAAACCCACTGCTAGTCTCTGCAACAACCCCCGAAACCTCTACCATTGGCATCATGGAGCCTCGTGCCATAGACACCCAACCCTCCAATGGTGCCAAATGAAACAAATTTTCCTATCAAGCTCATCTCCATCATTTGTAAGCCCTCGCTCAATGGACGCCAAATCTGCAACCTCATTGTCCCCTCCCTTCAAGTGCATGCTTCAATGCCCCCATCTTCAAGGCACTAGTTGACAATGTCATTTCTGTTGGCGACCATTTGGGACCACCAACATTTTCCTCCAATCTTGCAACTAGGATCACAGGAAACGAAGGTGTGCCTTCAAACTTGAGTTTAGGTGTTTGCTAGTCTATGGAAACACCAAGGCCCAGATACCTCCAAATAAACTTAGTGGTCATAGAGCGAACTAAACATAAATGTGTGTTTGCTATTATGAATGTTAAAATGGTTGGGTTTGTATATTAAACTGTAACTGGGTATTAACAGAAATTTAGCTAGCCTTATTGAATACTGTGAGTCATTAAAGGCTCCTATTTTGTCAAGTTACTTAGTCTATATAGCTCCTATAGTACATTATTTGAAACAAATAAAATTTCACCAAAATGTTTAAGCACAATTCTGCAAAAATCTATTCCTAGTTTTCCTTGGAGAGAAAGATCTACAAAAAAAATAGAAATAGAGCGAGATTCAATGGATTTTAAAAGAGAAGAAGAAAGAAAAGCAAATTTGTGTGAAATCTCAAACGTTTAAGCAAGATAAATTGAACATGAGGAAACACTTCAAAATAAAGCTATTCCAATTCAATCTAAAGTGTTACAAATTGTCCAAACCTTTTGAGCTCAACAAGCAATTTTGTAAAAGACACTCTTATGAAACTACCAAAATGTTTTGTAAACGACAAAATACAAGCTATTATTTGGCTAGTTAAATAGTTGTCTAGAATTGCAAATAATAGAGCTATCAAAAAAGATTTAACAATTTCAAGATTGAAACATCAAGGAAAACACTTTAAAAATTGAAGCTATTTCAAGTCAGCTCAAAATATCAAAGATTTTTTAGACCCTCTAGACTCAAACAGGAAATTTCATATAGACATTACTATTAAATTGCTCAAGATGCTTTTCAAAAGACAACATAAGCTCTTATATGGCAACCAAATAGAAGTCTAGAATTGCACAAAAATACAGTTATAAGAGCAATCAAAAATCTCAAAATCAAATACCAAGCACAATACTATCTAAACCATTAGCTAAACAACTAACACAAAATGAGAAGAAAAGAACTCACATGATTTAAACAAAGCATTTGAATTGACAATGCAATTAGCAAGCTATTCTTACAAGTAGTCTTCAATAATTCTTCTTGATCTCTCCTCCTTTCTTCTTGAATTCTACCCTTGAAGCTCTTTTTATAGTGGTTTTTGGGTAGTTACAACCATCATAAGAGATTAAGGTGAGTTACAAATATCAAGGGGATTTACTCATAACTACCATAGGAAGTTATAACTTATATGGGAAGTTACTATCACTTTAGAAATACAAGCCATAGTTGGCAAGTGTCATGTTGAATAAGACGTTGAATAATTGCCCAATAATCTCCTTTTCTTCTTAATGATAATTTTACCTTTTGTAAAATCCTACAATAGATTATCCCTGCAACCTATGTATATGGTTGTTTCAAAGATGCAAGTTGAACATGGCCTATAAGATTTTGGGACATTCAACCATGTCTTTGTGGATGTGAACCAATTAGCAAAAGCTTGTTTTAACCGACATGGTAGACTTCACGGTGAGGAAACAAAATCTCAACAATCTTTTTAAAATTTTCAAAAATTGCCATACCTTATATTCCTTGAACATAAACAACTTGTTATCATAAGTATGGAATGCATACTGCACTAGATTATTGTCCTTCGTGATAAGAAACTTAAGACAGAGTGAGAGCCTAGATTTCTCCAATACTTAACTGAATTGATTTTTAAAGAAGATTTTTGCTAGGCAAAGGTCACACTGATGATATTGCACTTTGGATTGCTTGACATATATCAAAACATTTGTTGTTTATTCAGCTGCAAATCAAAACTTCTTTGCAAATTGCTAACTTCATAATGTCCAGCCAAGCTTGAACGAACTTTGGAAATCCCACCCTATTTGTTATTGCAATGAACCCTTACCGTCGCCAGTGTGGACCTTGTTACCCTTAAAATAGCAATTGACTTGTGGTATAATGCACTTGGTTATAGCATGCAGCTATGGGGTTTGCAAGGAGGAATTTTAACATGGATGCGACTAACTTGTAATTTCAATGTTGTTATAACCCACTCTTTTCCCTTGACCAACTTCATCATGCAAGCCTATTTAAGGATGTGAAGTTCCCCAAGAGCCATGATTCATACTGAAAAGAGACTATGAGGGTGGCATATGGATCATAAAACCTATTTGTTGTTCCATTGCCATAACATACATTAATGTCAATGACAGCAACTCTTTTGTAACTAGAATCTAGAGCTAACTAAACAACAAAGGCTTGGACAAGTAAGTTTATATATTCTGGATGATGGAATTATGTAGTTCTAAAAGCAGAGCAAGCCTCCTCGAGAACCATTTTTTTGTTAAAATGTATAGCTCCTCTTAAAGCGCCACAACCTCATAAAGCCTGCTCCATTAAATGGCCAAAATGTGCCAACAGTTTCCCTCAACCTCAGCCCCTCTACTGGATCCTCCACTGATTCCATCGCTTATTCCTCCACCAGCTCCTCCATCAACTCCTCTGCTAGTCCCTTCGTCAGCTCCTCTGCCGATCCCTCCACCGACGGTGCCCCCACACACCGCATCACTTGGGTCTCCCTCTCCCGCTCCTACACTCTCGTTCATGATTCAAACCTCCGTATAAATTATGATATTAATCCAACATTATATTTTAGATTTTCAAACTGAATTTTACATAACATTGAAGAAGACCAATAGAGATAATTGCTAACTCATGAAAAAACACAAACATTAATGTTAAAAGCAACATTAAAGAAAATAATAAAGAAGCCTTTGTGGTCACATATAACACAATGAGTACAAATAGAAGTCATAGAACAACTACTTTTAAATAGTGTCCAATGGGAATACATACTGCAAGAAAAACACAATACAAAAATGCAAAAAATATATGTATGGTTGATCAATTGATGCACTCCCTGTGGTTAATACAAATAACTACTAGCTAAGGAAGAAACACAAAGATTGATGTTATAAGTTGCATTAAAGAAAATAATAAGGAAACCTTTGTAGTTACATATAACACAATTGAGTACAAATAAAAGTTACAAAACAACTACTTTCAAACAATGTCCAATGGGAATATGTAATACAAAAAAACACGATATAAAAATGCACAAAATATGTGTATGGTTGATCAGTTTATGCACTACCTATGGCCAATAAAGATCATTGCTGACTAAAGAAGAAACACAACCATTGATGTTATAAGATGTATTAAAAAAAGTAATAGGGAAGCCTTTGTGGTCACATATAACACAATTGAGTACAAATAGAAGTCATAAAATAGTGACTTTCAAACAATGTTCAGTGGGAATATGCACTACAAAAAATAAAACATGATACAAAATGCACAAAATGTGTATGGTTGATCAGGGTATGCACTCCCTGTGGCCAATAAAGATAACTATTGACTAAAGAAGAAACAAAAAAACATTGATTGTATAAGTTGCATTAACGATAATAATAAAGAAGTCTTTGCAGTCACAGATAACATAATTGAGTACAAATAGAAGTCATAGAATAGCTACTTTCAAATAGTGTCCAATGGGAATATATACTGCAAGAAAAACACAATATAATAATGCACAAAATACTAGTATGGTAGATCAATTTATGCACTCCCTGTGACCAATAAAGATTATTGTTGATTAATAAAGAAACACAAACATTGATGTTATAAGTTGCATTAAAGAAAATAATAAGGAAGCATTTGTGGTCACATATAACACAATTGAGTACAGATAAAAGTCATCAAACAACTACTTTTAGACTGTCCAAAGGAAATATGCATTGCAAGAAAAACATGATACAAAAATGCACAAAATATGCTTATGGTTGATTAGTTTATGCACTGCCTGTGGCCAATAAAGATAAAACTAAGGAAGAAACACAAACACTAATGTTATAAGTTGCATTAAAGAAAATAATGAGGAAGCCTTTGTGGTCACATATAACACATGGAGTACAAATAGAAGTTATAGAACAAAGACTTTCAAACAGTGTCCAATGGGAATATGTACTGCAAGAAAAACATGATACAAAAATGCACAAAATATGTGTATGGTTAATCAGCTTATGCACTCCCTGCAGCCTAGATAACACAATTGAGTATAGATAGAAGTTATAGAACAGCTACTTTTAGGCAATGTCCAATGGGAATATGGACTGCAAGAAACACATGATACAAAAATGCACAAAATATGTGTATGGTTGATCAATTTATGCACTCCCTATTGCCAATAAAGATAAATGTTGACCAAGGAAGAAACACAAACATTGATGTTATAAGTTGCATTAAAGAAAATAATAAGGAAGCCTTTGTGGTCACATATAACACAATTGACGGCAGATAGAAGTCATAGAACAACTACTTTCAAACAGTGTCTAATACCACAAGAAACAAACAAAACAAAAATGCACAAAATATGTGTATGGTTGATCAGTTTATGCAGTCCCTGTGGCCTGGTGGTATGGCAAGTTCATTGACTGTCCACCAAACGTTGGCACCACTCAAATCATCTAGCATTGTATCTCTAAGGCTAAAATTACTCATCTCTTCAGTCTTGTGATTTAAAAGTTGAAACTGACAAACAATGATACAGAAAGCTTAAGCTTTAGGACAGGTTACAACAAGTTAAGCATGGACAATAATGATAGAATTCAGTCATTTTCTTTACCCGACTATCCACATAAGATGTTATTAGGAAAGACTGCATGCAGAGTGAAGAGGATCATGTAATGAAATTATAAATGCAAAGGAAATCCTTGAAACTGTCTAAAACTTATGAATTTCTATGATAACAGAACAATGTAGATACCAGAATAAACGGAAAAAAGAACTTAAAATCAATTCCAAATCTCAAATAACAAGGCGAACTCATGAGACTGTTTTACTTTTCAAGAATATTGAAAGAGAAGTTCAGCGAAAAGCAGCACTATATCCGTATAATTTTTTATTTAACTCTTCAGGAATAAACATATAACATTAGGACCCTAAAATCTCTAAAGAGGAAATATGGGTGGATCAGTTAGGAATGAAATTAAAATAAATACATTGATAATTTTTAAAAATATTTCTCTTCACAATGGACGATTTTAGGTTAGTGATTTATCTTGTGCTCCGTGATTTGAATAAAGTAGATTGGTAATTAGCAAATATTTGTTAATCGCTGGGACAAGTTCAAAAAAAAGATGCCAGATTCACTAAGCTTTTAAAATAAAACAATAACAAGGCGTAAAATTAAGGCTCTAGAGGAAGCGACCATACTGCAGGCGGACTGGAGACAGTAGAGCCGAAGAACGTGAGAACCGTAAGTAAATGATTTTATGTCATAGCTGTAACAACGAAGCAAAAATTCGATATTAAAAAAATTGAATTAATGAACCAAACTCTTGCACATCAGAATTTACGAATTACCTTTGGTTGATAAAGAATGACTCTGGGAAGTATACGTCGTCGTCGTCGTCGTCATTTTGGCGCATCTTTTTGAATGCATTTGCATCTTCCTTCGCTGTGACACTAGAAGTATCCATTAACGAACCAAGATACCAGGATTCGTTCAAAAATCAGGATTGCAGAATTTGCAGTTGATTTTCTATTTCTACGCTTTCATGAAAAAAGCGGGTTGATGTTTCTGCAGCGGAAATTTTTCTCTCTCCCGTTTTGATTTCTCACACCAACAATTTGTGACGCAAGTCTGTGTTTTTGATGCTGACGTTACATCGGCATACTTGACTCTGCTTCGTAATCCANCCAAATTTTTTTTTTTTTTTTTTTTTTTTTTTTTTTTTAATGCTAGTTAAGGTAACAAAAGCATCAATGGTGCAATATATTAAAGTTTCATTTGGTGTGGACTCTAGATTTGATATATATATTAAAGTTCCATGTTTTGTGGAGGTATTTAATATTTGGTTGATTTTTCATAAGGCAAAGTAGAAAATTGTTAGTTTTCTTGGTCTCATTAAGCAATTATCATTGCATTTTTTGATGAGGAAAATGAAATATATGTGGAGAACTCCTACATTTTCTAAAATTTATCACTTGTCTTAAACATATGAGAAATGTTTCTCCTCAATGTCCTCTTTGTAGAAGCGAAGACTCACTTTCTCATGTTTCTTTTTATTGTTATTATTATTTTGAGTGTCTTGTTGCTTAACATGCTTAGAAATGGATATCAAAAATTTGTAACTTTCAACCAAGCATCAATGAAGTCATTCTTAGTGATCAGCCTACTTTGTCTACTTCATTTCTTTGCATTTCAAATTATCTTCGACCCCTTGTTCTCTACTCTATTTGGAAGCTTCCATGTGTAACTATTTTCTAGTAACAAGAGCATGACTATGACCTCTCTTCATGTGTTAAATACCATATTCTCAAAGATGTCACTTTTCAACTATAACTTCAAGTAAAAAAGCTCCTAATAAGAGCTAAACAATTAATTTGTTGTCTATAGTTTTTTTTGTTTTTTTAGGCTCAACAATGGAAAGTTTCAGCTTTTGTTGTTATTTGTCCTTTATTTCTAGTTAGTGTATTTTTTTTTTCTTTAGAAAGAGTTTTCTCCTTCTCTTTACAAGAAACCCTTTAGTAAGAAGTAAAAACCCATGAAAGTGCTTTTGAATAAGGGCAACGTCTAATCCTTTTCCTGCCCCAAAGGGGAGGCTTTTCAGGATTGGTTGTAACAGTGCAAACCTGAAAAGACATCCCCAAAACCATTAGGCTTTTTCTTTAGACTCTTTCTTCGATGTTCTAAAGTACTCTCAAATTTTTTAATATTATTATTCATTTTTTTGGGGTCCTACATCCCCTCCTATATACCTTTATTTTATTTTATTTTGTTGAAATCAATTTTCTTAAATATAAAAAGGTATTGGCATTAAAAGTAGGCAAGAAAACCTATATTAGTCAGTTACATATTATAGTCTTTTGAATTTTTGCAACTTTTACAATCATGAATAACATTTGTTGAATGTTTATTTTTTCTTGCTTAAGAAAAAAGATGTTGTTAAAGTTGAAGATAGAAAGAAACAATTTGAATTTGAAGATGTGAAAAATCAAGTTAATGTCAAAGATAAGAATAATCCCATGGCAATAAAGAAACTAGATAAAATAAAATCTTCTACAAATATTTTAACCAATACTATAAAAAGTATTGATTAGACTAGACAAATAGCTTGTAAAACAAATTTTTCCTTCTTTAATAAGGAAACTGTTAACTTAAAGATTAAAACTCATGTTTACAAGTGAACTATAGCCAATGGTAAAGACTCTCAACATAAGATCAATCATGATGGACAATCTAATGAAAATTTTGTGCCACCCTTTTTTATTAGATCTTCATTTCCACAAAATTTGGTATTTCACAAAAGCTTTCTATTACTACCTCGAATTCTTTTAATATTTTAAGTTCAAGCATAGATTTTGAAAGTGATGTAAATGTTGTTAGGAATAGAATCATTATTCCCACTAACAATGAAATTTCCTAGTCATTGAGCCTTATTATCTACAATTGTTAAATAAGTTTTCAATTATCCATACGAACAAAAACTTAAGCTCTGAAGGCAGCACTTCTTTCAAGTGGAGGAAAGTGTAGGAAATCATGCCTTGGTGGTGGTCTAAAGACTATTTTCCTTTAGAATGAGGACTAGGTAAGTGTGGAGATCCTTATAGGTTTCATGCTATCTTAGTCATCACTAACACTAAAGAGAACTACATAGCCATGATTCCATGTGAACTACATCACAAAGATATGTAAGCTTCTTGAGAAGCTTTAGCTTCAAAGCTTAGGACTAGTTACACATAACTTAGGATCAATCCTTGTCATCATATTGTGTAGTCTTGTTGTAATGTCCCCATTCCCAAATGGTACCGCTACATAACAAAGATGGTGTCTCTTTATAACTAATCTTGAGATTATCATAATAAGACCCAAAATGACAAGTTGTAATTACGACTCGAAAGGGCATATTGTAATAATGGACATGTCTCTAGAGGTTATCTTTAGAGGTTTTACCTAAGGTATTTGTACCCAGACATTAGAGGTCATATCAACATGGAGTTTTGGAGTTGGTAAAAGACAAGTAACATGTGCTGGGTGAAGCAGAATAGGCAAAAAACTGGCCATTCTTTTGGCTAGTGATAAGCCTAACCATGGTGGCAGTGCTAGATAGCCTCTAAGGGATAGATGCTAAAGGAAGATAACCCTAAGGAACACTCAGAGCATGAACTAGATACACTCTTTCACATGAATAAAACATTCTTTTCTTCTTTCCTTCTACATTTTTCCATGTTATTTTCTCTATGCATAATGTCAAATGTTACATATATTTGATGTTCCCACACTATGTTCTTATGACTAATGTCTAATATAACGTATAT
Source organism: Gnetum montanum (assembly GCA_015680685.1). Lineage (NCBI taxonomy): Eukaryota > Viridiplantae > Streptophyta > Gnetopsida > Gnetales > Gnetaceae > Gnetum > Gnetum montanum. The sequence continues at coordinate 32,571 of MNCI01014990.1, read as the reverse complement.
TTGACGTTTGCCATGACATCCAAGAATGGGATGTCACATATGGTATCAAATCAAACCACAACCCAAGGGCCAATCAAAATCAAGGATCGACAACAACCTAATGATGAACCATGGAGCCACAACCCAAGGAGAGTCATGGACTACCACTAGATGCACCATATGTCCAAGATGATGCTTGTAAGCCAAAAGATACCTTTCCATTGATTTTCATGGGTAATGGATCAAACATCTATGAGAGACATAGATCCCACTAACCAACAAAATTCTTTTATGAATATCATTGACCAAAGAAGATCTGATTATGTCTTACCAAGATTCATTAGTTGCAAGAAATGTCGGTAAGAAAAGGATACTTAAGTCTAGGTAACTTTTATCCATCTTGTACATATGCTAGAAATGTTAATTGGTTAAGGTTATTTTAAGTTCCTCCTAGAAGGCTAACAACCATGGCCTAAGTCAATCTTGTCTTGTTTGGAACTTATTACTTTAAGCACCTAATCTCGGTAATTTGAAATTACTCATCTGTATCTAAGATGTATGAATTGGTAAGTTTAAATGGTTTAAACTAGTTATAAGATTATTTCATCCCTACATAGGGTTATTACCATGACATCCATAAGGAAACCAAAACTCAGTAGGTATTTGTTGGCCACCATTTGGGACCGAACAGCCAATGAGCTTCTCCGAACAGGGTTTAGATGCTTATTGGTCTCTAGCAACACCAAGGCCTAGATACCTCCAAATAAACTCAGTAGTTATAAAACATACTAAACATGAGTACGTGTTTTTTGTTGCGAATGTTGAAATGATAGGATTATGTATGAAATTGTAATCAGCTATCATAAAAGAGATTTGGCTATCTTTGTCAAACACTATGAGTTGTTGGAGATTCCTATTTTGTTCAACCACTTAGTTTATACAGTCCCTACAATACCTACTTGTAACAAATAAAATTTTACAAAACCATTTGAGCACAATTTTACCAATCTACTCCTAATTTCCCCCAAAGAGAAAGTTCCACAAGAAAGCTAGAAATAGAACAAGATTCAATGGACTTAGAAAGAGAAAGAAAAGAAAGCATATTTGTGTGAAACCTCAAATATTTAATAAAGAAAAATTAATACAATTAAACACTTTGCAATAAAGCTATTCCTAATTCAATAACTATGAATTGTTCAAACTTTCTAAGCTCAACAAGCAATTTCATAAAGACAATGTTATTATACTACCAAAAATTTTTACATAAAACTAAAAAGTACAAGTCTCTATTTTGGCTAGTTAACAGTTGTTAAACATTGCATTCAATAGAGCTTTCAAGAATTTGACAATTTCTTTATTAAAATTCCAAGGTAACAAACTTTTAAAATAAAGAAGCTAATTCAGTCCCATCAAAGTATCAAAGATTTTTCCTAGATTCTCTATGCTCAAAACAGGCAATTTTGTTAAAACATTACTTGCTCTTAAGGCTTTTCAACAATGTAAGCTCTTCTATTATAAATTTCAATAAGAGTCTAATATTGCACAAAAACATAGCTATAAAAGAAACCTAGGACAAATCCCAAATTTAAATGCCAAGCATGATACTATCTAAACCATTAGCTAAGCAACTAAAACAAAATGGAAAGAAATGAACTCATAGGATTAAAAAAAGTAGTCAAATCAATGTCTTTAGCAAGCCATCTTACAAGAATTCTTCAAATGTCTTTTAAGTATCTCCCCCTTCTCCCCTTTTCATTCTACCTTAGAGCCTTTTTATAGTGGCTTTAGGTAGTTACATTAATCATGAGGAGTTAAGGATCTTACAAATATGTTAGAAATATAAATTTATAACATCCTTGGGAGTTATAACTTCCATGGAAGTTATGAGACTTTTAAGCCACAATTGGCAAGTGTCTCCTTATCAATTATAACCTTACAAATATCAAGGTGGTATATTTATAACCTTTATGAGAGATTATAACTTCAAATGAAAATTTTAAATTCAAAAAAGTAAAGTTTTATGATTACAAATTCTCCCATTTTGGAATCGTAAACCTTCCCTGATAAGTGGCGAGATACCCCTACACTCAATCATACGAACATGAGTGCTTAGGCACGATCCAGTCGAACTCCACATACAAACTAGTTGTGGTGTCTAGATAGTTACTCGTTGATCGTAGTTTGCTATCTTCCCACCTAGACTAGTATTTGCTTCATCATGTATGGTTTAGTCCAGAGTGAGGTGTATGATGTGGTCCTAAACTAGTACTACTCCTAGAGGCAATGGAAAGTAACTTTGATTAAGCTAAGAGGGAGTGAGAGAGAGAATCTAGCTAAGAAGAAATGGGAGGAGAGAACCTAAGCTAGCCTAAGTGCAATGAGCATTCATCCTTAATCATCCATACACATCTTGGACCTCATGTACTACCACTAGGATTACCAAGTGCATCTCCTAGGTACGCTACTGGGTTACCAAGTAGTCGCACTTAATTGCTTGTGATTAAGTCGTACTCATTCTAGGATTAATAATAGGGATAGGAAATGAGGATGAGAGATATTAATTACAAAAGCAATAAATAACAATCAAACAACTAAAACTAAGTGAATGCTACAATGATGAAGTAATCTCAATCTTTGTTTCTGGTCATGTGTGCATCCAAGTACGTCACACTCGAATAAAGGTGTTGTACAATTACAATCATCACACTGTGGGCATGCACTTGGAGAAAGGGTTGAGAAGAACTAAAAATGACTCTACACTTACTACTGAATTCCTAATTTCTAACTAATTTTCTCATGTGCCCACATGTGTATTTATAGGCCCACACAACAGTCATGATATCGTGTATCTGATATTGTTATTTAGGTCATGATATCGCGTACTCGATATCGTGGATCCGATATCATGGGCCTGATATCGGAGCCTGACAAAGCATGGTTCATCATACCCCCACCACTAAATGAAAACTCATCCTCGAGTTAAACAAAATGAGAAGCCCAATTAATTACACAGTGGATAGATATGGGATTATTGACGGACTAGGAATTTATTCATGCCGCATTGGAGAATTGAATACAACCAAATTGGGACACAAACACAAAATTACAATTACAAAGTTTTATTGGAACTCATGTGGTTCCAGGTGGTGGTGGCTCCTCCATGGGTCGCTTCCCCTTGTCTTGTGCTCCAAGTTTGGAATCTAGTGGCTCTGAAGGAGTGCTTGGAGGTTTTCCTCTTCAATTTAGGTGTCCTGTGCCGTCCATGCTGATGTCCCAATATTTGATGGAGTCAGCACTTCCCATGGACACGACAGTTGCGGGAACATCTGATTTTCTTTGATGTACCAGGCTGCAAATAGTTGGCATACCTCCTCATAGGCTCTGGCCTTATCCTTGTAGTCCTAGTAATTTGTAAGCCATTGAGCCAAGTCTGCTGTGACATCCACCGATGGCACAACAAGAACATTGAAGAACTCTTTGATGTGGTTCATAACCACTTCTGCAGCTCCCGTTGCATCTTGGTGCTACATAACCACTACTGTGGCCCCTTGACTAGTTTCTAATTGCACTTGAAAAGATGTAACATTCCCTGAAATCTATTGTGACCAATGTGTCTCCCCTCCTCCTGTTTGAATGGACACCTCACCTCATGTGCGATCTATAGAAACTATGGGATGTATGGCATCGTCAATGACCCAGAAAAGATTGGCATCATCATGACTTCCCCAGCTAACCATCTCAATGATGGCCTTGAGATGGCTCATCGATGGTCGATAATCCTGTGGCGGTGGTAGCGGTTGGTCTTGCTGGCTTGTGCTGGGCCCTACTTTTTGTTGTTGACTGGGCCTTATGCTTGGGAGTTGGCTAGGCTCTATAGTTTGAGTTGTAGTGGGCCCCACCATCTATTCTTGTTTTGGCTCCAATGTCTTACCAGCACTTTTCCTCAAGGTTGGTGGCTTTAGCAGTTCAGTAAATGAAGCATTTTGGGCTCTTCTGGGGACATCATTGGTGTACCCTAGAATTCTAGCATGCTTGCATAGCTTTCTGATGAGACAGGGAAAGGGTAATGCAAACTTCCCTTTCTTGCATTCCTCAAACCACCTCAGAATCTTCATAAGATATAAGTGAGGTAGGTTAGCATTAACCTTGCCCATCAATATAGCAGTTCCTCTAGCCACATACGTGGAGATTCTGTTCAATCCTTTTGTGGGGAAGATGTGATAAGTACCAATCTTAAAATATATTCCTTCTTCCAACGTCAATTCTCCATATGTCTTGTCTTCCTTGCCATACGCCCTTTTCAACCAAACTTTTTGTGCATTGGCATCAGAGCGAGTGGGCAGGTGAGCAAATTTTGGCCCTATATTCGAAAGATTCAACACTTCCAAAATGGCCTTGGCAGAAAAATCTATAGACACACCACCAATGTCAACTATGGTGTCTTCTTCTTTATTGTGCCAAAATTGGTATGTCTCTCCTAAGTACTAGGCACCACTTTCAGAGAGGATAGGCCATAACGGGGACCCTTTGAGTTGGTCCCTAATAGCTTCAAGAGTGAACTCCATGAAAGGTCCAAAGTTCAATTCCATGATCACAACTGTTGACATGGACCTTTCGTGGATTACCTGAACACACTCTGGGGACAACGTGAGATGTTGTCCCTGTTCAGGTGCTTCAGTGGCTCCTCCTTCTACCTACCTCAATTGCATAGTAGTAGGAGGCTCTTGATGAATGTTGAATGATTATGCCTCTTATTTTGCATGTTCTGTGGGAGATGCTTGGTCTCTGCCTCTCCTTGGTCATTTGGACACACCTTGAGAGGGTCCTCCTTGTTGTCCATGTTTAGGGGCGACCTGTAATCACACAGGGCTAATTATTAGTAAGGTTGCTTACAAAATTTGATTTATACCTTACTTTTTACCTTTAATGGGTTTGTTTCTTGTTTTGTGTGATTTAGAGTTAGGAAATTTTATGGAAATGTCCCCTAAAAGTTTGATCTTGGGCCCAATGTGATTAGATGGCTTCAAAATTTAGTTCTCCTAGTATGGGTGAAGAGATAAAATTGATTTTGGCCACATGTTTAATGTTTTTATGGTCAATTACCCTTTATAGTATCCTTCAGGCGATGATGAATTTTGGAAAATTTTTGCACAATTGAGAGTGTACCCTTCCCCCACGACTAAGCTGAAAACTTTGGGGTCAGATAGGTTTGATCAAAATGGAAATCAGAGTGCTAGTGAGCAAGTTAGGGCTGTTGGACAAGAGGTGCACAAGTTAGCAAGTTTGTGGAGAAAATTTGAAAAACTCCCCCCCACATGAATAGTTGAAAATGATGTTGACGTGCGCTCGGGGGGGAGGAGGGGGGTCCATATATATAGTTTTTGTTGACGCGATATCGCATACATGATAGTGCGGCCCCGATATTGCGTTTGACTCGATATTATGGCTTGTTGAAAATAGAGTACTTAGAAAAGTTGATGAATTTCTGAAATTCCAAGGCCAAAAATGAAGGAATTGAGGTTAATGTGAAGAGTCCAGGGTATTGTTAAATAGGCCGAAAGGCACCAAAGTATATTGGAGTAGAATCTGACAATGAAATGCATAAAGAGTATGAGGAAAAAGGACATGTGTTGGTACATAGGAACATTTGAACCAGAAGGATGATAAGGGAAAGAATAATGTTGGTAACACAGTACTCGGAGGGTATAAAATGATGTGATGGTGATGTGCAATGAGTGTAAATTACAAGGGTTACGCGAGTGGGTCCTCCCCAAAGCAGGTTCCTATCTATAATGCCCTTACGTAACCACTCTAAAGATGTCCATAGGCACTAAAAGGTTTAAATGTAATCCCCACCAGTTGCACACAACACAAACATGTAGATACCACCATGATGAGGTATGAATTCAATGCTACACAAGACATGAATCACAAATACATGAATAGTGAGATGAGGCAAATTGTAGAAGGGATTGCAGAGATTGGGACATGAGATAGCTAACCCAGGGCACAATGAATCCTGAGTGTAGGGCATGATTAATGTGTCATTAGCCCATTACTCCAAACTCAAGACCAAGTCCATTCCCTCGATCAGTGACATCGCATTGCTTCATCCAATGATGGAAAATCATAGGAGCATCATGACATCAAGGTGTATGATCACTTGATGTTTTGTTCAAGGGAGGAGTGATTCGGAGTTGCTTTGCGGCACTTTGATCTTGATCTTTTCTTTTCTTTTTCTTTTTTTGTGGTTGCTTTGGCACACTCTTCTTGCTTCTTTTCTTTTTATTTTTTTTAATGCGTAATCTAGAGAAGACGCCTACCTTCAAGCATGGGTGCATGTCTTTCCAGTGGGACCCCTTGGAATACCATTGGGTTTTTTTATTTTTATTATTATTTTATTGAATGCCTTTATTACTCTTACTCCTATTTTTCGTTAGATCTATAAGGATCTTAGTACACCCAGGCTGAATGGTAACTCCTACAGATGTCACCAAAGAGAATCCACAAGTCCCTTTGATGTCACACCTTGGCCATTCCCTCTTGGTCCATCCTTCTTCACTCTGGGTACAATGAGCACAAAATTACTTTAAGTTTTAATGTTGTCAAGAATATCATCGTACCCAGAGTAGAACCTCTTATTAATAGAATGGTTGGGTGGATGTGATGGGCTCGCTATCCAAGTAATTACTCACTTGAGACTTGATAGCATAGAACAACACCTCAACTAATGAGTCACATGAGTGTTTTATTCATAGATGAGATTACTCACAAAAAGATAAAAAGACAAAATAATAAATAAAAAGATAAAACAATGAATAAAAAGATAAAACAACAAATTGAAAGATGAAAAACTGGAAAACAAAAAATTGTAAAATTAAAGAAAAGGAAAAACATTTATTAATTTTGTTTGTTAGAATGGAGGATATCCCCCATAACTAAACCTTTGATCATAGCGAGAATTAATAAATGGAAGGGTTAGATCCATGCATTTCGAAAATATTGGAACCTGGTCATATCCAAACCACTAGGTGTCTTTTGATGTTGTGGTTGGAATGTACCCAAATTGGGGGTGCACACACTGTATTAAAGTTGACATAGTGGGGCAAGTTAGAAGATGAGATTAATTGATAAGGAGTTGACCCACTATGGCATCCATGATCGTAAGATGGTATGCAAGGATTGGTATGTCTCCCCACATGGCTATATTCATTAGGCCCCATAGTTGTTGGAGTTTTGATTGGTGGCCCTGATAAGGTAACACAAGGTGTTGGGTTTGAGGAAAAAGATGCACCATGGTGTTGGACTTGTGCTGAGTTGAAAAATGCAATGGTCTCGGAACTGTGTTGCCCCTTCCTATGGTCTTGTCTAAAGAAGGGATGCCTTCGACGTTGTGGAGGGTTTCCACTACTGTTGACAGTAGAAGCACAAGTAACGTTCATGGGTTGATGTTGTGGTGCAAATCCCTCGGGTATAGTCGATGGTGATGTAGAAGGAGGTAAAGAATGAGAATGTTGAAATTGAGGAGAAGTGTAAGGTACCCAAGGTGGTGGTCCTATTGGCAAGGATATGGGTTGATGGTATTGAGGAGAATGATAATAATATGGTGAGATAAAGGATATTGACTTAGTTGGGGAAACAGGATGTTGGACTTGATAAGCACTTGGGTTTGGATGATAGGAAGGGTGTAACCAGTTTAGGGGTGGCTTCCCCCATGATTGGGATTTTTTCCACTGTGATTGAACATAGTATTTTTGTACGAACTTTGAATGTAACATTCTTCCCCAATGTTCATGTAAATGTGATAAGATTGGGCATTGACCTTTGGGGTGATCGTATAGGAAAATGTTACATTGATACGTATGATTATCAGTTAAGTTCTTATTCTCTTCTACCCTTCTTTCCGATTGTCTAGTGGTATTTTGTCCTATTTCTTAGTTCGTCATGGCTCTACCTCTAATAATATTGCATATTCTCCACATTTTTCATGTATCCACTTCATCATCTTATCGATCTTTACCTCAATTTTGTCTAGTGATTGTAATATTGGCAAAGATGGTTCCACCTCCTTGAGGTGAGTTGATTTTTCCTCTTCCTGATTATGGACCTTTGTTAGGTTGAGATTCTGGTCCCATTGAGATTTTTCAACATTCTCCCATTTAGCCATTTCTCCTTCTTCTTTTGCTAGCCACTTAATAAGCTCTTGGAATTGACGGGTTCGTAGTTCATATAATTGACTTGGGGCATACATAACTAAGGTTTCCCTTGTTTCATTATGAAGCCCATCTATGATATGGTACATTAGCCTCTCCTCGAAGAACCCATGGCCTGGGTAGTTGTTTAACAGTGCATAATATCTTTCTAAGGCCATGTTCAAGGGTTCATGTTGTGCTTGTTTCCATTCTTGGATTTGTCTCCTCAAGGCTGACACTCTTGCATAGGTTTGATATCTTTCATTGAAGAGTTCTACCATTGTTGGCCAACATCAAATTGATTTTGGTTTTAAAGACCTATACCATACTTTTGCTTAGCTAATGAGTGTTGTGGGAAAGAGCTTAAGTTTTTGCCATCCATTATCAATATTATTCCATATACATGCATCATGGAAGGCTTGTAAATGATGTTGCAAATCTAAATCATAGCCTCCTAAAAACTTGGGAAAGTTGTTTAAATTAAGCCTGGGTAGATGAATTTCCTTACGATGCTTGTGGGATATTTGAATAGCCTCTTGTATATTCATTAGGCTCTTAGTGATCAATAGGGATTCATCGTCACTAAGTAGGTTATAAGTTTGTGAGTTGGGACGATGTTGTCTTTGTTCATGTTGGCATTCCTGACTTTGCCCCATGGTTCAATTTTTATTTCTACGCCGACTCCTTGAGGAATAGTCATCCATTCTTGGGAATGTCCCATCTTCACTAGAGGTGTCTGAGTTGGATGACAAAAGTCCTTGAGTATCATTGGGGTGTTTATGAACATATGAAACTCTTGCATAAGATTGAGTACTCCAAACTCCTTCGTTGGTTCTCCAATGAATTGCCTCGCTAGATGTTGCGTTATTGCTGTCTTGTGAAAGAGACATTGTTGTGAATTGTGTGTGACTTAACTGAATTTAATTTCTTTGCCTGAAATATATATTGTTAATACCCTATTACAACGATCTTGTATGATATAACTAATCTAGATAACTAGCATCGTCCTCGGCAATGGCTCCAATGATGAGTGGTGAGGTACCCCTACACTCAACCATACGAATACGAGTGTTCATGCATGATCCAGTCGAACTCTGTAGACAGACCAGTTGTGGTGTCTAGATAGTTACTTGTTGATCGTAGTTCGCTGTCTTTCCACCTGGACTAGTATTTGCTTTGTCATGTATGGTCTAGTCTAGAGTGAGGTGTATGGCATGGTCCTAAACTAGTACTACTCCTAGAGGCAATGGAAAGTAACTTTGATTAAGCTAAGAGGAAGTGAGAGAGAGAATCTAGCTAAGAGGAAATGGGAGGAGAGAACCTAAGCTAAGAGGAGGAAATGCGATGAGAATCCATCCTTAATCATCTGTACACATCTTGGACCTTATGTACTACCACTGGGATTACCAAGCATATGTCCTAGGTACGTTACTAGGTTACCAAGTAGTCACACTTAATTACTCATGATTAAGTCGTACTCATTCTAGGATTAATAACAAGGATAGGAAATGAGGGTGAAAGATATTAATTATGAAAGTAATAAATAATAATCAAACAACTAAAACTAAGTGAATGTTGCAATGATGAAGTAATCTCAATCTTTATTTCTAGTCATGTGCACGTCCAAGTACATCACACTCAAATAAAGGTGCCGTACAATTACAATCATCACACTGCAGGCATGCACTTGGAGAAAGGGTTGAGAAGAACTAAAAATGACTCTACACTCACTACTGAATTTGTAATTTCTAACTAATTTTCCCATGCACCCACATGTGTATTTATAGGCCCACATAGGAGTCACAATATCGTGTACCCGATATCGTTATTTAGGTCACGATATCACGTACCCAATATCGTGGATTCAATATCGTTGGCCTGATATTGGAGCCTAACAAATCATGGTTCATCATCCCCCTTTCTAAAAAAAAGTTTGTAATATAAATAAACCTTGTTTCTTCATTTATAATAATTCATTTTATTTTTGAATTAAATTGTTGTGAAGGTCATATGACGTTAACAAATGTGGTTGATTTTTGATGTGCCTTGCATCGATGCTTATCTTTGTGGCCTCCATGCCCACTATTCTGTCACCTCCATTGCATGCGTTCTTAGTATGTCTTGCATTCCTCTTTTCTAGATCCTGCTACTATGGCTCATGATGGCACTTTTGTTGGCGTCACCTTTGGTTCTTGCACTCATCACCACTTAGTGCAACTCAGTAACTGCTACCCAGTAACTGCTACCTCCATCATGAAGAAGAAATCACAAATTCAAGCCCTACTCTGGCTTCATGGTGTTAATGCCCTGTTTTGATTTGTGGCATCTATGCCCTACAGACATGTAATCCCCTATAGAATGGAACTCTCATGTGCGTAGTAGGAGAGGAGCTATCTTTCAAACTTAGGTGTTGCTGTGAAAGCTATTGTGATGAATACCCTCCATTTAGGGTTCTTAAACTTGCAAATTTTTAGTATTTGGTAACTGTTGCTTTAAGGCTTTTGTTAAAATGTTAAATTGTTGATGCTTGTAGTTTTGATTATTTTTTGGAACATTAATTTGTATACATTTTCTCCTTTACATAGCTGCTAAGCTTATTCTTTTGCAAATCTAGAATTCTTGTTTGTTTATGACTATACTCTTTTGTGGCAAGGGTTCTTATTTGAAATATTAATGAATTTCTGAGCAATTTTGTTGATTGTTTTTTTAAACATCATTTAACAAGGATTTTGTTAATTTTGTGTTAAAATTATAGTCTTGCTCTTCTAATGTTTAACCAAATGCTGTTAAGCACTTGGACTAGGTATTTTCCCTTTATTGAATTTAAGATTCTTGGCTCTGCAACTTAATTTTTTACCACCATTTGAAAACCACTACAAATTGAAATGTAATTGATTTCCACATGATGAAGTTATTCATCATTTTTTTTACAGAGTTCTCTGCATATGTATAGAGAAAATGAATGCACTTCATTTCATTATTCTCGTGAAAAATCTAATTTATTATTACACTTAACTGATAAATTGATGGACTTACAAAATTCAGGAACCAATGGAAATACAATTGCAAATAATTCATTTTGCAATTTTCAAATTAATTTCCAAATTTCATCTCCTCCAATGTGTATAGAAATACCACAATTTCTTCATAGCATATGTTGAGAACACTTTACTAAGCTTATAAACTCAAAATGAGCACATTTACATAAAGAACACCTTTCTCCATTAAGTTACTCATGAAATTGCCCCCTTTAATAATTTAACTCTCATTTTCCAATCATCTTTGAAAAGATAATTGAGTAATTTCATTTCTTGAATCTTACTTTATAAAATCTGCTCCATAAATATGGTAGAAATGTGATAACATTTCTTACCCCTTCCCCCTTAAGTAAATCAGTTGAGAAACTTATACTTTATTGGAAACTTTTCTTTTTACATAAAACAAAAATCTTTTTTGAGTAAAACTTTCATCAAACTTAAGGTCTAACAAAATAAAAACATCATTCCTAACGAAACTTAAGAAACTATATAAACAAAGCTTGATACAAACTAATCTATAGGTGGGAAGAGAATAGTTAGAGTAACTCTCTTAGAGATTCTCATATTGAGAGTCCTTTCACATGTAATTTCAATTGTAATGAATGCCTTTCTTTCCACCTCTTGCATAATGGAAGCCTCATCTTGGTCTTCACTTTTGCTTTCCATAACTATTTTTGTCTTTCTTGCATCCATCTCTTTAGCTTCAAATTTTTAAGACTCTCCCCAATTAGATGCTTCTGTGTCTTGAGACATAAAATCCTCTTCCTAGGAATCATCTCTACCAGACTCTCTTTGATCTTGAGTGTTACATTCATGGAAGCTACCCTAAACATTGGTATGTATGAAGAGTTCCCCAGTGAGAAATCTAAACTCATCTGAAAGCCAAAGTAAGAAAGGGCTTTCACTTAATGCTCCATGAGCTGTTGCCTTACAATAGGCTCTCAATACATGCTTTGGATAACATCCCATAACATATGGAATAAATGGCCTTCTTATTGCTCTTTCCCCAAGAACCATCTTCTACTTCACACTCAAACACCTTACTTGCTTTCTCCACTTAAGCCTTAATTGAGAAATGATGCAATTCTAAGTAATCCATATATCTTTTATAGTGTAAAGAAAGTTTGAAATTCCCACCAATTTTACTAACCAATTTTGCCGCTTTGCAAAAATTAATTATCTTTCCATCATTATACAGTAGGCCAATTTGAATTCCAATACTTGGTTGTTGAAACTAATTCACCACTAAGTAGTTATCTAACCATCACTCCCACTTACACTCATCACAAGTAATGATTACTTAGGATAATATAAATTTAATAATTGAACTAATACTTTAAATTAAATATTTTTAAAATAATACTTGAACATATACATGTTTTTTTAAAATATTATATAAACTTATCTAAGCATACATATAGGATATATATCTTAAGGTTAAATATGGCATAGGTCTATACTATTTGTTAAATATGTTACTACTAAGTATATATATATATAT
>MNCI01014990.1:0-19744 GCA_015680685.1 Gnetum montanum | reverse complement strand
AGCCATTTCCTTAAGGATAATAATTTGAAGAAGAAAATAGAAAGATGGATTTTTTTGATGCCCATGTTATAAATTTTTTAGATTGAAAAGCAGGTCCATTGTCAGATACCAACACTTCAGGTAGACTAAAACAACTTAGAATCTAATCTTCCCAGAATTTAATCATGTCTAATGCTAAAATTTTCCTTAGAGCCTTTACTTTAGACCATTTGGTAAAGTAATCAGTAGCTATGAGAATAAAATTATGTCCTGCTCTTGAAGGAGTAATTGTATCAATAAAATCTAAGCTCCATTGTTGAAATGGTCTATTTGCAAATACCAGTTTTAAAGAAGCTCTAGCCTTTTTGATTTTTGACCCATAAATTTGACATTTGTAACATCTTTGAATTTTCAAACTAATATCTTGGTATATAATAGGCCAATAAACATCATAATGAAATATATGTTGCATAGTAGACTTATGAGATTCATAGAACAAATCAGAATGATCATTAAATTGTTTGAAGATAGAATCAATTTGATCATTTTGGATACATTTCAACAAAACCACTTTGAGATCTTTTATATATAAAATTCCATCTTTAACTACAAATTTATTTTTCTTTTTGAAGAAAGATTTCTTTTAACTAGCAGTTAGGCTATTTGGAACCTTAAGTATATCAAGGAATTTTAGAATTTTGTCATACCAATTCCCTTCATAAGTCTTAAGTGCACATGCTTCATCTTCTCTAGCCATTAACTTAGCTAATCCCATTCCTTTAACAGTTTTGCATATTTCCAATGAAAATTTGAAATTTTGAAGCTTTATGAGCCACTTTCCTCTTTTCAATCCAATTTCATTTTGGGTTAAGAATTATTTAATTGCAAGCTCTATTAGCATAATATGAACTAATGAGCTTTCCAAGTAATATTTGAAATGCTGAAGTGTCTTAATAACTACAAATGCTTGTTTCTCTAAGTTTGAATAATTTAGCTCTGAACCTTTCAACTAATATCCAAAAAATCCAATTAATTCATATTAACCTTTATCTTTTGAGTTAAAACAGTAGCAACTGAATCATTTGAAGCAAAAGTATATAACCAAAAGTCTTCTTTTAATTTTGGCTTTACCAAGTATGAAGCTTCTTGAATAGCTTTCTTAATTTCTGCTAATGCTCTCTTTGATTCTAATGTTTTCTCTACTAAGACATCTTTCTTTCGCATATGCATCAAAGGTTTAGTGATTTCGATGAATCCAGGGATAAATTTCTTAACGAAATTTATCTTTCCAAAGAAAGATCTAAGAGACTTTTTACTTATAGGATGCTTAACATTATGTATTGCTTGAATTTGAGAATTATCTATAGCAACTACTTCTTGATAGATTATATGGCCTAGTAAACTTCTAGACTTAACCCCAAAGATACATTTTTTTTGGATTTAATAAAATACCATACTCATGACATCTATCGAAAACTTATTAGAGATGATCAATATGATCTTCCTTCTTTTTAAAAAAGATAATGATATCATCCAAATAAACTACAACAAACTCACCTATTAAACCTTTAAAGGCTAAATTCATTATTCTTTGAAAAGTAGCTCTAGCATTTGACAATTCAAATGGCATTCTTTGGTAAGCGAAAGTTCCCCATTTAGTGATAAATGTTATTTTATACTTGTCACCTTTATGTACCATGATATGATTGTAGCCTAAAAATCCATCTAAGAAAGAATATACTTGACAACTTGATACTTTAATCAACATCTCATCAATTCTAGGAAGTGGATATTTCTCTTTTTTTGATGCTTCATTCAAATTTCTAAAATCCACACAAAGTCTAATATCATAATTCTTCTTTCTTATTAGTCTAAGATTAGCAAGCCATGTCGAATATCAAACTGGATACATGATTTAGGCTTGTAATAACTTCTTGGTGTCAGCTTCCATAGCTGGCTCAAATGATGGATTAAATTTCCTTTACTTTTGTTTAACTACCTTACAACTGTCTGTCAAAGGAATCTTATGTGTTATCACATTTGGTTGAAAAGTTTTAAGATCATCAAAAGACCAAGCAAAATTTTCCAAATTATTTTTCAGGAGTAATAATAGATTTTGTTTGAAGACTGGACCCTTTTCCTTCATGAAATTTAACATCTTTGACATCTCAGTAGATTGAAAATCACTGCTTCATAAGTTTAACCATCTAGATTTTGTAAATCCTTTCCAATAAGCCAATTTTTACTGAATTCATGTTCATGATCAATCACCTTTTTGGGAATTGAATTTTTCATAAACCTTGATGTTGTTTTGGGTATAATTTGACATTTGAATTCTTGCTTATTTCTCAAGAATTTAAGTAATTGATTATCATCTTTGAATACTTGTAAATGTTTTATGTTATTCGGTACTGAAGGCTGATGATCATTCTCAATATTTACACCTTCATAACCTTCTATTTTTTCACATCTAATGATGAAGCTACTTTTGCCAAGTCATCTACTATATAATTGTCTTCTCTACCAATATGTTTTACTTGGTAGAGATGAAACCAATCCAACATTTTGTAGATGAGTTGTTTATAGGATCGCAAGAATGAGCTTTTTACCACATAATTACCTTTAATCTACTCATACACTAATCTTGAGTCTCATTTTATGGTGAGTACCTTAATTCCTTTTTCCAATGCTGTTTTAATTCCAATACACAAAGCTTCGTATTTAGCCTTATTATTGGTACAAGAAAAGGATAGATGAATTACTTTGAATATTTTTGGGGAGTTATCTTTTACTATAACTATTCTAACTCCTACACCTTTAGAGTTATAAGAACCATCAAAGTATAGCTCCTATTTGCTCTCATCTTGAGATTCTTCTTTGTTCAAGTTATCAACTCCTTAAAGTGTGTTGGTTCTAGTTTCAAAAGTTCTTGTTTCAATGACTTTATTCTTTCCATTCGTAGTAATATTTTCACTCATCAAGGGTTCACTATAAACATATATTTGATTTGGCTCTCCTTTCCAAGGTAACCAGATATGTGAGTAATTCGTTGATATGTAACTTGAGAAATTCTTACTCCAGCTTCTACTCAATAAAAGACTATGTGAATTTAGTACGTTTACCACTTGAATAGTTACTCTACTTTTGATATGGGGTTTAGAAGCAATTTCTAATAAAAAATGGATAGTTAACTGAAAATCTTCACTCTACTCTTGTCCATTTGCACAATTCCTCTATTTGATTTTTCAAGAATCAAACCAAGTATTTTGCATATAGTCAATGTCATGATAATAGAGGTAGCTCTAGAATCAACTAAACAATTATGAAGATACTTGTCTTTTAATTTCATTGTCAAAAGAAAAGGAGGAGCTTCCTTGTCAAGAGTACAATCATAACTAGTTTTTGTTTTATTATCATTGTTGGACACATAGCTTAACATTGATCCTTTAACTCTCTTTTTACCTTTAATAAACTCTAAGGCCTTTCTTTAATGATCACCTATATGTAGAAATTGGTAAATGCTGATGTTGGCCCTAATATGTTCGAGATCTCTGATTAAATCAAATTCTCCATCTCCATAAAAGCTTGGTTTCTTTATCCACTTATTTAAAGACTGATTTCAAGTGCTTCCTTCTACTTGATCTTCATTATTTTTATTTCTTTATTTTCTACTTGGTTCAAAAATTGGAGGCTTGGAAGTAGTTAATCTTTCTTTTGATTGCAGATTATATCCATTTTCTTCATTGTTATTACACTCGTCATCTAAGGATGTATCCTCTTTAGAACTTGATAAAGAAGAAGCATCACTAGATCCATTGTTAGAATATTTTCTTGCATAATGAACACCAAATAGCTCATCATCTAATTCAATATCAAGGAAGTTGAACATAACAACATCACTTTCATTTTCATCTTTTACTAACTTAGTATCTTGATTCTTATGTTTTCTATTTTTCTTTTCTTCTTTAATTTTAACTTTTGTCAAAGCTTTCTCTAGTTCAACTACTTTGTTAGACAAGTCTCTCATTAGCTGTCCTTTTTCAAATTCTTTACTTTCTAACTCTTTTTCTACTTTAATATGGGATGGCCCTAGTAATGCTTTAAGTTGGACAAAATCTTGCATAGGAATCATCATCTTCTCTTCTTACTTTTGAGTTGTGATAATTTATTCATGATTCAAGTTCAACTATTTTTCTAATTGTGTAGGTTCACTAAAGTAGTCATTCAGTGTTATAAAGTTTGGAGTTCTACTTAACTAGATTGAAATATTGGAATTCATAGCCTTAAGATAAGTATCTCTAAGCATTTTATTTGATGGGCTATATTGTCTTTGAAAGAGTCCATAAATTCATTAAAACTTAATATTGAAATCTCTAATTAACTCTTTGACTCCTTGCTTAGCATGTACTAGCCCATAGTATAGTTGTTGTTGATCCAACTAATTACTAAATTGGGCCAAGAAAAGACTTGTCATAGCATCCCAACTTGTGAGGCTATTTCTTGGTAAGTTCGAGTACCAAATCTGAGTCATATTCTTTAAATTTGCTACAAATAATCTATAAGCTTGATCTTGATGTTGAACATTTGCATGAGCCAAAGCTAATTCAAATATGTGAATATACTCTTTAGCCAAGTAAGCTTTTTCAGAAATAAAAGGCTCAAAAAAATATTTCTAAACTACCCTAGGAATATTGTTTTAGTTTTGAAATCCTAATGGTATAACTCTTTGCCAAGGATTTTCCATCCTATTAGAATTCCTTTTGATTGTTGAACTCTTATACTTCTTTGGTCTTCTCTTATAGACTAATATACTAGACATAAGGGGTGATCTTCCTATCCTTCTTGTCTTTACTTCACTACTTATTCCAAACTCAAAAACCTTCTTCTATTCTTCTTTTGATAAGTAATCAATCTAATAATCAAGAGTTTCTTTAGAACCTTTGAAATCTTCTAAATTATTAGTTTTTTTGGTCATGAATTGAAAATAGTATCTAGTTTCTTAAACCCTTCTAGCAACAAATAGCTGTTAGTGTGTTAGAACTATCAAGCTTATGAACTTAGAAGACAAATTTTCAGCCCTCCTTCTAATGCCAAAAGAACTGTTGATGACTATTTGGGACCAGACCACCAACAAGCTTCTCTAAAAAGGGTTTAGGTGCTTATTGGTCTCTAGCAACACCAAGGCCCAGATACCTCCAAATAAACTCAGTAGTTATAAAATGTACTAAATGTGAATGTGTGTTTGCTATTGTGAATATTGAAATGATTGGGTTATGTATGAAACTGTAATCAACTATCATAAAAGAGATTTGGCTATCATTGTCAAATACTATGAGTTGTTGGAGATTCCTATTTTGTTCAATCACTTAGTCTATATGATTCCTACAATGCCTACTTGTAACAAATAAAATTTTACAAAAACATTTGAGCACAATTCTGCCAATCTACTTCTAATTTTCCTAAGAGAGAAAGTTCCACAAGAAAATAGAGCGAGATTGAATGGACTTAGAAAGAGAAACAAATGAAAGCAAATTTGTGTGAAATCTTAAATATTTAAGAAAGATAAATTGATATAAGTAAACACTTTGCAATAAAGCTATTTCTAATTCAATAACTACAAATTGTCCAAACTTTCTAAGCTCAACAAGAAATTTCATAAAGACAATCTACCAACAATCGCTACATGAAACTACAAAGTACGAGTTTCTATTTTGGCTAGTTAATAGTTGTGAAATATTACATTTAACAAAGGTTTCAAAAATTGGGCAATTTCTTTATTGAAATTCCAAGATAATAAAATTTAAAAATAAAGAAGCTATTTTAGTCTCATCAAAGTATCAAAGATTTTCCTAGATTCTCTATGCTCAAAACATGCAATTTCATTAAAATAGTACTATTAAATTACTCTTGAGGCTTTTCAACAACATAAGCTCTTCTATGGAAAATTTCAATAAAAGTCTAATATTGTGCAAAAACATAGGTATAAAACAAACCTAGGACAAATCCAAAAATTAAATGCCAAGCATGATACTATCTAAACCATTAACTAAGCAACTAAAAACAAATGGGAAGAAATGAACTCATAAGATTAAAACAAAATAGCTGAAACCATGTCTTTAGCAAGCCATTTTACAAGAATTCTTCAAATGTCTTTTTAAGTATCTTCCCATTCTCCCATTTTCATTTTATCTTAGAGCTTTTTTATGGTGGCTTTAGGTAGTTACATTAATCATGAGGAGTTACGGGTTTTACAAATATCTTAGGAATATAAATTTATAACTTCCATGGAAGTTATGAGACTTTTAAGCCACATTTGACAAGTGTCTCCTTATTAATTATAACCTTACAAATATCAAGGAGGTCTATTTATAACGTTCATGAGAGATTATGACTTTAATTGGAAATTTTAAATTCCAAAAAGTAAAGTTTAATGTTTACAAATTCTCCCATTTTGGAATCATAAACCTTTTCCTTTCTAAAAAAAAGATTGTAATCTAAATAAACCTTGTTTCTTCGTTTATAATAATTCATTTTATTTTTGAAAAGGTCATATGACCTTAACAAAATGGGTTGATTTTTGATGTGCTCTACATTGATGCTTATCTTCATGGCCTCCATGCTCGCTATTGAGTTGCCTCCATTGTGTGCGTTCCTGGTGTGTCTTGCATTCCTCTTTTCTAGATCTTGCTACTACGGCTTAAGATGGCACTTCTACCAGCATCACCATTGGTTCTTGCACTCATCATTGCTTGGTGTTGCTCAATAACTGCTGCCTCCATTATGGAGAAGAAATTGCAGATTCAAGTCCTAGTCTGGCTTCATGGCATCAATGCCCTATTCTAATTTGTGGCGTATATGCCCTGTGGCCATGTAATCCCCTATAGAATGGAACTCTCATGCACGTAGTAGGAGAGGAGCTACCTTTCAAACTTAGTTGCTACCATGAAAGATGCCATGATAGATACCCTTCATTTAGGGTTCTTAGACCTGCAAATTTTTAGTATTTGGTAGCCATTGCTTTAGGGCTTTTGTTTAAAATGTTAAATTGTTGATGTTCATAGTTTTGCTTCTTTTTCTGGAACACCAATTTATATAGATCTGCTCCTTTTCATAGCTACTGGGATTGTTCTTCTGCAAATCTGGAATTCTCGTTTGTTTATGACCGTACTCTATATTATTGTAATTTCTTTTTATGGTAGGGGTTCTTGTTTGAAATATCAATGAACTTCTAAGCAATTTTGTTGACTATTTTTTAAAATGCTATTTAACCAGTATTTTGTTAATTTTGTGTCAAAATTATAGTCTTTCTCTTCTAATGTTTAACCAAATGCTGTTGAGCACTTGGACTAGGTATTTTCCCTTTGTTTAATTTAAGATTCTTGGCTCTGCCACTTAATTTTCTACCACCATTTAAAAACTACTACAAATTAAAATGTATAACATAGCAATTGATATCCACATGATGAAGTTATTTATTGATTTTTTACAAAGTTCTCTCCATATGTATGGAGAAAATGGATGCACTTCATTTCATTATTCTTATGAAACATCCAATTTATTACTACACTTAATTGATAAAGTGATGGACTTACAAAATGTAGGAACTAATGGAAATACAATTGAAAATAATTCCTTTTGCAATTTTTAAATTAATTTCTAAATTTCATCTCCTCCAATGCATATAGAAATATCACAGTTTCTTTATAACATATGCTGAGAACACTTTACTAAGCTTATTGATGAGTGGTGAGGTACCCCTACACTTAACCATATGAAATGAGCGTAGCATGTGCGATCCGGTTGAACTCCGCAAACGGACTAGTTGTGGCACCTAGATCGTTAACCTTAGGTCACAATTTGCTGTCTTCCCACCTAAACTAGTATTTATATTTGTCACGTATGGTTTAGTCCAAAGTGAGGTGTATGATGTGTTCCTAATTCTAACGCTACTCCTAAAGGCAGTGGGAAATAATATTAACTAAGCTAAGCTAGGAGGAAAAGGGTAAGAAATTCAAATCTAGCCTAAGTGTGACGAGCAACCGATTCCTTGATCAACTGTACACATCTTGGACCTCGTGCATGACTACCACTAGGATTACCAAGCAGAGATCCTAGGTACATCACTGGGCTACCAAGTAGTCACACTTAAATGCTCGTAATCAAGTCGTACTCGTTCTGCATTCTAGGAGTTTAAGGGTGAGAGAGAGAAAACAGTAAATAACATTAAAATAAATAAACAAAGTGACTGCTGTAATGATGAAGTAATCTCGATCTTTATTGCCGGTCATGTGCATGTCCAAGTACGTCACACTTGAATAAATAATGCCGTACAATTACATTCACCACACTGTGGGAAGACACAGGAAAATAAACTATCTCTGGAGTGGCTAAACTGCTAGAGCTTTGCTACTTCTAACTCCTAACTAATAACTAATTCCAAACAAGGGAGAGCCGATTCTTATTTATAGACATTGTGGCGGACTGCGATATCGCGTATGTGATATCGTAGGGAAGACGCGATATCGTGGGGAGATACGATATCGTGGCTTATGCAATATCACGTTCCATCACTTATAAACTCAAAATAATCACATTTACATAAAGAACACCTTTCTCCATTAAGCTGATCATGAAATTGCCCCCTTTAATAATTTAACTCTCATTTTCTAGTCATCTCTGATGATGAGTAGCAAGGTACCCCTACGCTCAACCATACGAATACAAGCGTTTCATGCACGATCCGGTCGAATTCCAAGGACTAAGTGCCTATGCGCCTTTGTGGAACAAGAACGGGTTGGTTGATCGTTGTCTTCCCAAACTTACTTGTATGTCACGATTGTATGGTTAAGTAAGTTTGAGGCATATGATTTTTATAGCTTTTATGTTTTTATGTCGTGCTGCTAATAAGGGAGGAGAGAGAGAGATAACTAAGTGACTAATTTAACTTAACTACTGATTAACTAGGCTTTAAACTAATCCTAACACCAGTATTCGTTCTCACTTGCTGTACACATCCTGAACTAGCACAACAGTACTGGGATTACCAAATGCTAATCATTATTGGGTTACCAAGTGTTACACGCATGCTCGAAGTGATCATATTGTGTTTGCTAATAACAAAAATGTAAAGTGCATAAAATAAAATAAAATAAATGCAAAAGAAAATAAAATAAAGGAAATGAGTAAGAAAAAAAATCTCAAGTGCTGCAAGGATGAATCCAAGAGATCATCTTTATTGCTGTACACAAGGTGTGCTCAGACTTAGACCTCCTATTGCGAGCACTTGGAAAATACTCTAACTTGTCTCCTAAAAGACTTCCCTTGAAAGACTTCCTTTCAAGACTTCTTCTTCTAAATTACTCCCTATTGTATGCCTAAGCACTGTATTTATAGGTCCAAGAGTAACTCGGGAATAACTGCTCTAATAATAACCACTCTAATAATTAGAGTAATTGCTCTAATAATAACCACTTTAATAATTAGAGTAACTGCTCTAATAATAACCACTCCAATAATTAGAGTAACCGCTCTCATCATCATTTGACAAGATAATTGAGGAATTTCATTTCTTGGATCTTACTTTATAAAATCTACTCCATAAATATGGTAGAAATGTGTGCGTAGTAATGTTGTCATGTCTTGCTTCTCCTTAGTACCTAGGGCATAATCTTGATGTAAGTGGATACACTTAACATCATACTTGTCAAATTATAGAGTAAAATTATTATATCATTGTGTTTAAATGTTGGTATATCATCATAAACATTCAAGTCATTTAGAAGTCCTGAGGTTGACCATACATCAATCTCGTAATGTTAGTTTGACAAAATAAGCTATTTTGAACCTTTTGAAACTTGAAAATCCAACTTAGTTTTTAGCGATTGAAACTATACCGAACGTGTCGTACTTGTTGAGATAATTCCAATGGTATACATTTCATCTCAATCAGAATTACAATTTGTGAGATATTGTTGTTTAAATTTTCTTGTTATGAGTGCATTATAAATTAATATGAAATTATTAGACTATTAAATTATTTATTTTAAATATTAATTTAAAAAAATGTCAAAATTTTAGGGTCAAAAACTAAACCTGGAATCTTCCCTTCCCAAATCGAACTCATAACCTGTCATCCATCAAACCAGTATGTCAACTAGCTAAGTAGGATAGAATAAAATAATAATTAAAGGTTAAAAAAAGAAAAAAAAAACTTAGTGTCAAAATTTTAGATCTTAAGATTGAACTTGTGACATCTAAGTTACTAAGCCTATATCCTAAGCTACATGTACCTAACCACAAGGCATCATACAATAGTCATCATTATTGCATGTATATAACAATATTTATATTTTTTTAAATTAAAAATTTATTTTTCTTAAAAAAAATTTATATAAAAATCTATATTAAAAAAAATTTGTCTTGTGGCCTAGACAAACCAGGCCATGCTGTGTCAGCCCCACAGGTTTGGCAGCATGGGTTGTTAAGGGCTACATAGCCTTCTAAGAAGGTTGTAGCCCATGCAAATCCCACACTACTGTTCTGCGCCTCCATGTACCTGTGCCTACACATCCACCAACTTTATGAAGTCTTTCTCAACTTGTTTGAGGAGATGGGCACGAGTTTGTGTGGGTGCTCTATAGTGTGGAAGTTGAGGATAGCATTGTTGGGCACCTCCATGGCCTACTTTTCCTTAGCAAAGATGGACGTGTGTGAGCTCGTGGGGGATGGCTTTCCTAAGTGTCCCATGGCCAGGGACTATTTGTGCACATTGCTATCAATTCCAAGGAAGATAACCACAAGGAACACTT
This sequence comes from Gnetum montanum, assembly GCA_015680685.1. Classification (NCBI taxonomy): domain Eukaryota; kingdom Viridiplantae; phylum Streptophyta; class Gnetopsida; order Gnetales; family Gnetaceae; genus Gnetum; species Gnetum montanum. Next base: position 8,957 of record MNCI01014990.1, on the reverse strand, counting down.
AGAGCATAAACTAGATACACTATTCCACATCAATAAAACATTCTTTTATTCTTTCCTTTTACATTTCCCTATTATTTTCTATATGCATAATGTCATATTTTACATATATTTGATGTTGCCATGATATCTTCTTATGCCTAATGCCTAATATAACATATATTTGATGTTTGCTATGACATTCGAGAATGGGGTTTCACACTTATGTTATGTTGCAGTATTTGTGTATGTGTATGTGCATTCATGTGTATGTCCTAGGTCATTTATGTGTGCATATTATCTAAGGCATTCTTGCTACACTTTTAACCACAAATTTCATAATCTTTATTGTTTTTAAAATTGCTATGAATATTAAGGCATAGTCCACATTGAAACCTATCATACCCCTTGTTTTAAAATCCTTTGTTTATGTTCATCTATCTTTTATGGATCTATTTTCTTTGATGTTTTGATTATCATTATGTTTTCTATTGCATTATTCATATTTCTTGAGAATTTGATCTCATAACCTTCTTATAAATATTATATTTATACTTTATCTTTCTATAAATATTTTATTTATGTTGTGCCTTTTTATAAATAGAAAATTAATTTCATAAAAATTTTTGTTTTAATTTGATTTTTCACAACATCCATTATCTTTTTATAAAATATATTTTTATTTAGTTTTTTCAAGTTATATTTGGAAATTACTAATTTCTTAATGTTTTCTTGCTAAGAATAGGTTGGTAGGATGGTGGTGCATGTTGTGAATTGGCAATTTGATCATTTTGGAGTTTACTATCTTTTTCTAAACTTTGCATAATCTTTATTCTATTTTTTTTTGCTAAGTGAACATAGACTTTCTAATATTTATTATGTTTTTGACCAGCTTGTCTAATTTTATGAAATTTATTAATTAGTTTATCTATCATGAATCATTACTGTAGAATACATCTTGGAAACCTTAGAATCTTGTATATGTTAGGGTTATGTATTAATTTCTTTTCAAATTTTTTCATTAGCAAAACCTTAAATTGCATTAGTACTTTGGTAGATCCTAATCTTGTGTGGATTGAATATGTTTTAAGAGAGGTGAGGTTTGTTCAAGAAGTCCTTGAGGAGGACCAGTCACTAGAACAATTGTAGATAATCTAATTCCTTAACATTCTATTTGACATCATGGTTTTTGATATTGGATATGAACTCTAATTGTGTGGATCTTAAGATCATCTTTTGTATGTAGAATATGGCCCCATCCTAAAACTTGTTCCAAGTGCACTAAGGTGGTTGGCTCTACTATAAGGTTTCTGTAACACCTTCCTTCCTATGCCTTAGGTTGGAGAGCATTACATTGGATAGAACCCTTAATGAAGCTAATGGTCATGGCAAGAGACACAAATGAACAAAGTATACCACGAAAGGAATAAAGAAACCTAGCATAAAGCCACAATAGTGAAAGAAAGGAATACATGAATATAAAATCATATAAATATAAAAAATGCTAAGAATGAATAAAATAACAAACTACAAAACTAAATCCCATAATATGTATGAATGAAATATTGTGATGAGTCTAAACTATACATGATTCATAAATTCATAAACAGAAATGAGAGTTAAGGTCTAATACAATGCTAAAACTGCCAACATATAATATCCAAAGCTCTAAATTGAGACAATATTATTAAGCTCATATCATCATAATAATTCCTCCAAGAGCTCCATCCTCTTTCCAAATTGATCAATGTAAAAATAAAATGGGTTATTAGTATAAAACTGAGTAAGAAACCTTGGCAACATCTCCAATTGGTGAATGGATTGATCTCATGGGAATTAGAAGGAGCATGGATGACCTATAAAACATGTGATGAGTGGTGAGGTACCCCTACACCCAACCATATTGATGAATCACTGTTTGATGTTGATCGTGATGTCATATATGCGATGTCAGGGCCTGGATCCGATGTCAGATGTCTAATGTCGAGGTATATATCCTAAGTCTATAAATACCGCACTTGGGCTTTAGTTTTGGAAGTAATTCATTACTCAGTTTTTAGTTTTCAAGCAAGGTAGCGAAGCTCTTGTTTTTTCTTCTCCCTAGGATTAGAATATTTTCTAAGTGCCTGTAGAAGGAGTCTAAAGTGTATATGGTTCTTTGTTCAAACACTAATGTACGTAAGTGTAGCAATGTGATGGGAATAAAATGAACTCTTTTGAAAATCCTTGCAACACTGAGAATAGCTTAATATTTTCTTTAATTCATTCTACTTTCTTGTTCTTTACTTTAATGCATTTGATTAAGCAATTTATGCCCAGCAATTAATGAACATGAGCATGACCACTTCGAGCATTCATATAGTACTTGGTAACCCAACAATGCTTAATGTTTGGTAGCCCAACAATGCTATATGTGTTCAAGATGTGTTTAGGAAAGTGGGCTGGTTACTTGTGTTAGGCTAATTAGGCGATAAGCACTAGTTTTCAATCTACTCTACCCTTATTCTTGTTGTAGGCGATCACATCCATAAAATATAAAAAATGATAAAAATTCATATACCTCAATTACACTTAAACCACACCCTTGAGCCTCACAAGTGTAGTTGGGAAGACGATGAACGTTCTCAACACCGTTTNTTCTCAGAGCACACTATGATTTTTATTTTGCTAGTTGAAAATGTCTTCTTCTCACAAGAGTGCTTCTTCACCCAAGGCTGATAATGTTTGCTTGACAAAGCATCAACAGTATCGAATCATATATACTCACCCCGATGAGTATGTGCCAAACTTCACATTCATCCTACACTAGGATGAACAACTGTGGTGGCATGACATGGAGGGCAACATCATGTTGCCCCCTGATTATGTTGCTCTGGAAATGCTTTATCAAATGCTGGCATGATATGGTCTTCAAGATTGCCATGGGGAATATATCGTGGAAGATGTCGATGCTAGGGATTATCATCCCATCGAAGCACAACACCTATGAGATCAACAACTAGAACAATGCTATGAACTTTCAAAGGGAAAAGGACTTAATGATTCTCCATTTCTATTTTACTAACAAGCTAGTGGGGAACCCTTCTTTGTGGGCTTTTCACTCAATGATGCTCCTCTCTTTGACTTCAATGATGGAGGCCAAAACCAGAATCTACACTCCATGGTTCACAATCCTAATTTTAGTAACAAGGGATCCAATGACAAAGATCAATCTAGAGGGGCAAGTTAAGACAGGGATGTTGGAAAGAAGCACAATTGTGATTGTGGTTGTGATCACCAAAGAGGTGGTAGTAGGCACTGTGATGTTGTTGATTCTCCTTCATCTTTTCCTTTGTCATCATCTTCTTCTTTTGGGTTTGACCATGATTGTAGAAGGTGAGATTGTGATGGAGGTGATCGAAATGAGTGCAATGACCAATGGGACCAAAATAACCAAAGGGATCGTCGAGATAGGCAAGAACATGGGCATAGACATTTAAGAGAGGCACATTGCCATGAATGAAGGAGTAGTAGAGGGCATTGTAGGCACCATGATCAAGGCCTTGATGAGCTTCTATTTGCTACCCAAAGTATGCTGAACATCACAAAGGTAGTCAAAATCCCAACAAGGTATGTCAAAGATAGTTGGATCAAATAGTTAGACATGAATAATATTCCTCAATTTGAAGGAGGATATAGCTCTAATTTGCAAAACCATCTTCAAGCTTTCCAAGATGCATGTGCCTTACAAAACATAGAGAATGAGTGATAGAAACTGAAGCTATTTCCTAGGACACTCATCAAAGAAGAAGAGAGCTGGTATCGGTCCTTAGAACTGGAATCTATCAGACGATGGAGTACTATGGTTGAAATGTTCAATGATAAGTATCAAACATACTCCCAGGTGTCCAACTTAAGGAAGCAAATTCAAGGATGCAAACAAGGAGCACATGAATCCTTAGATGCCACCATTGGTTGATACTATGCCTTGATGTGCAAATGCCCTGGCCATGGTTATTCTCAATTGGCTCAACTCCACCACATTATAGACAAGCTTCATAATGAAACAAGGAAAACCCTTGGTGTCTATGCTCAAGGGCGATTGTTAGAACTAATTGCCCGTCAAGTACAAAGGTTAATAGAGCAAGTCACTAAAGAGGAGGGCAATCTCAGAAAAAGAGAAAGTGTAGAGAAGTATAACTGTGATCCTTCCATTTTNAAGAGAAAGTGTAGAGAAGTATAACTGTGATCCTTCCATTTGCAAGAGGGAGGTTTAATTCTGAGATAGTGAGGATGAATTCATATTTGATGAGGATATGCATAAAAAAGTCTTTCCACTTCAACAATTCCAATCTGAACTTTCAACCAAGGTTGATTAGTTAAGGGACTCCATGGATAGTTGATTTCAAGCTATTCTCAAAATTATTGAAGAGTCTTGAGAACAAGGTAGTGATTGTGAGCACAAGAGGTGCAAAGAAGCTAAACATGCATATTACAAAGGTAAGGGTAAAATTGCTACAATAGACAAGGTTGTTGATAGTGAATCAGATGATGATCATGAATGTGATGTTTACCAGTACGAGCATCCTAAGGGATGTTTTNATGATCATGAATGTGATGTTTACCAGTACGAGCATCCTAAGGGATGTTTCCTCATTGTGTCAAATATTTAGGAGTCTAGAGTGTATGCTTTACATCCACAACTTACATAAAGGTAAAAATCTAGAAGGTTGCCTTATCCTCAAGGTAATCTCTAGTAGTTTCACCATCAACACTCGTATTATCCAAGCGGAGCTGCATCGCAACCATACAAATAGTACCAACAATGGTAGCAACCACAATCATGGGCGCTTGCACCACCAAGGCAACAATACCGTTACTAGTAGCCTAATCCATATGGTTACCATGTTTAGCAACCCATGTCTCTACATGACTCTTCCAATCACATTTCTAATATTGAGCCTTACTACCACCCTTCTGATTACTATCGAACTCTTTCTTCACATGAAAGAAGGGTTACAGCCTCTTATGCTTATCCTCCTCTTGTTCTTGCACACACTTCTCCTCTAGTTGCATAACTACCACCTACTCCACCAATGTAGGGTGAATTGCCTGCTCAACTATAACAACGCAATGCTATGAGGGCTATTAATTTGCAACCCAATCATCAACTAGAGGAGTCGATTGCTTGATCAAAGATAAGACCTTTCTTTGACCTTGTAGTCCACCTAAGCCTTCACCTACACTTGTAGTTGACAACCTTGCTCTTGCCTCTTCCTCCATATCCAATTCCTTTGGGCCTCCTTCAAACCAAACTCTACCAAGGATCCATATTGTAATGCTTATTCACACCATGTATGATTGGATCTGTATAGGAAACCTTCCCAGGAAATTAGCTAATCCTAGAAGCCCCTCTAATTTATTTGTAAATTTCTAGGAATGAATCGTGCAAGGATTTTCTTGATTCAGGTTTTGGTGTTAATTTGATTTCTCATGAGATGTACACTGCTTGGAACTTGCTTCCTCTTAAGAAGAGTAACATCAGATTGAAATTGGTAGACCAGTCTATCACTATTCCATTGGAATTGGTAGAAGACATTGTGACTACTGTCTATGGATGGTCTTATCCTATCGACTTCCTAGTAATCAAAGTGGAGAACTACAAAGGGGACTTCCCAATCATCATCGAAAGAGCATGGCTAAGGATTGTAGACACAAGAATGGGCATCAGATATCTTTCCTTAGAAATCTCTAAAGAAAATACATTTGGAAAGATCAAGAAGAAGAGAGTTCCATGCATCACGTATAGCAATAGCAGGTGCAATTATGTGTAGAAACTTTGGACCATAAAGTAAGCATCTATCTCTACATGCAAGTAGTGTACACTAAAAATAGAAATTCAAAGGTCCCTATATCGAGTAGTCACAAAACAAGAGGACACCTACTGGTTGACTATTGATTCAGAAAGTAGCACACTCTGCATGGAACCAGTTGAGAGCTTGACATGTAAATATGTCACAAGCATGAATAAACTTAAGCAAGTTTATCACCAACTGTTTGATGATACAAATGATGATACCTATTGGAGAGAGTTGGAAATTCCTAAAAACTTCAAGCATCAACCCCTTGAATTGAAAAAATTACTAGTTGGAATGGAATATGTATTTTTGAAAAATAAGAAGTTGGTTATAATCAATGTAAGACTTACTCCGGAATAGAAAGAGATGTTGTTGAAATATGGGCAGTAGCTTTTGCTTGGTCATATTCTAAACTCACACGTATTGATCCTAGGATATGCCAACATTTCATTTACACTGACCTAGCCATGAAGCCAAAACAATAGCTAGAAAGGTAGTTGAACCCCAAATTGAAGCAAATCATCAAGGAGGAAATCAAGCAATTCCTCAAGGCAGGGTTCATCCATTCCATTGCGGATAGCGAGTAGGCTAGTCCACTTGTAATTGTACTAAAGAAAGATGATAAGTGGCAGGCCTACATCGATTTTAGGCTGTTGAATATGGAAACATTCAAGGATCACTTTCCATTACCATTCATTGACCACGTGCTCGACACAATATCAGGACATTGCTACTACAACTTCCTAGATGGTTATAGTGGCTATAACCAAATTCAAATTACACCAAAGGATCAAGCAAAGATAATGTTTACAAGTCCATAGGGGACTTTTACATATTGTAAGATGTCGTTTGATCTATGCAATGCCCCTATCACATTTCAACGCCTAGTCTTAAGCATCTTTCAACAGCAGATTGGTAGTGGTGTAGAAGTCATTATGGATGACTTCTCCACCTATGGAGCTACATTTGAGCAAGCCCTTAACTACCTTGAGTAAGTGCTAAAACNCCTTAACTACCTTGAGCAAGTGCTAAAACGATGTGTCAAAACTAACCNCTTTTCACTTAGGAGATGCCACAAGGGATGGACCACCGAAGGAAATAATAGTTTCTTCACTAGGTAAAGCACTTCATGGAGATCAATGAACACCTTTACAAGGTGTGGGCTGATGGCCTAGTTCGTTGGTGTGTCCCTGATGTTGATCAACTGCATGTGCTCCAAGAAGCTCATGAAGGTCCTTGTGGAGGACACTATGCTAGGAGATGCACGACCATTAAAATCTTGATGGTAGGGTACTATTGGCCAACACTGTTCAGGGATGCTCACCATTTCATTTACTCTTGTGAACAATGCCAATGGGATGGTGGAATGACTACTTGAATGGAGGGGCCTCAACAATGGATTCAACCATTAGAACCATTCAACATTTGGGGCATTGATTTCATGGGTCCCATCATGCCCATGTCAAATGGAAAGGCATACATCATAGTTGTTGTTGACTATTGTATGAAATGGGTAAAAGCAGTAGCTGTCATCAACTGTACATCCTCTACTGTTGCTTGGTTTGTACAACAAAATGTTGTAAATAGGTTTGGTATGCCACATGTAGTAATTTCTAACAATGGAACTCATTTTATAGGCACTACTTTTTGGAAGCTCATGCAATTCTTGGGGGTTGAACACACAATCACAACACCTTGCCATCCCCAAGCTAATGGTCAAGTTGAGGTTACCAATAGAGAAATCACAAGAATACTAACAAGAACTGTTAGCAAGTATAAGAAGGACTTGAGCACAAAACTCAATGATGCCCTTTGGGCCTACCGCTCAACATGGAAACTTCTTATAGGCTACTCTCCCTATGAGCTTATGTATGACAAACTACCAACACTTCCTATTCAATCTGAACTCTATACACTTTCAATGGCTTGCGACATTGACCTTAACTTAAGCCTAGCCCAAAAAGAAAGATTGATGAATCTCAACCTGTTAGATGAAAATCGAATAGTGGCCTTATATCTAATGAGTTGCACAAGGCTTATAATAAAAAACATCATGACCTAAAAATTAGAAAATTTTAATTTTAATTAGGAGATAAGGTTCTCTACTGGAACCCCACACACATACCTCAATGAACTAAGTTTTAGATGTTGTGGGAAGGACCTTATATCATTTATGAAACTTTTCCTTTAGGGGCCACGATAACCTATAAACCTAAGAGCCCAAACAAGAAATAGTTGGTCAACATCCAATAAATTAAGTCTTTCCATGAGCATACGCTAGCTAACACAACAAGCACCTCATTCGATGAACAACCATGCTCCATATTCTAGATCTTCTCCTTTCAATTTAGTCGTGGGGGAGATGGCCAACCATGTTAATCATTTAAGTGGCTCANATTCTAGATCTTCTCCTTTCAATTTAGTCGTGGGGGAGATGGCCAATCATGTTAATCATTTAAGTGGCTCATCAGTTTTTCAACTTTTTTGTTTTACACATTTTTCATTTTACAACTTTTTGTTTTACATGTTCTTTGTTTTACATATTTTTGTTTTTATGTTATTAATGTTTTCTAATTTTTATTTTAAACCATTACTAGTACATTTGATATTTCTTGAATAATTTACACTTTCTTCTATATTTTCTTTTATTTGATGTGACTTTCTAACTTTTTGTTAATTAGTGCTAGGCACATTGGTAATGCGTTACTTGGTGGTATGTACTATTTTTGTTATTTGATTGTTGGTATTTGGTTTCTAGCTTTGAATTTCATTACGAATAATTAGGACATGGTTTCTTTTTCATGTAACAGGTAGCGAGTCCACAATGTCCACCCATCCACACATTATGATTTTCATTGTTTTGGAAATGTGTAGTCCCTTTTTTATTAATAAACCTTAATAAATTTGTGACTTTGGTAGTATCCAGAATTGGGAAGGATTCAAAGGTTTGTACAAGGTGTGGCCTCAAGGGGATTTGGTATTCTTTGTACTTTTTTATTTGCCTAGGTGCATGTGTGTTTCCATGAATTTCTTATCATTCCATGCTAATCAATAAATGAAGTTGAATAAGTCCTTGCATGATGTGGTTCTCATAAAAACAATGATGGGAATTCAAAGCACACTCCTTGGACAAAATAAATGCAT
>MNCI01014985.1:82387-96375 GCA_015680685.1 Gnetum montanum | reverse complement strand
CGTACACGTCCGTAGACGCTCGTAATCAAGTTGTACTTGTGCCACTAGGAAAGCAGTAAATAAACAATAATAAAACCATGTACTTCAAGGTTTATCCAATCAAGTTCGTCTTTATTTCCGTACACAACTTGGGTTCAGGTTATAAGCTGCTCGAATAAAGAGCCGTTCACTCTAGGACTCCTACTGCGGGCACATGGGAAAAATTCTAACTCTGGAGTGATCAATCTGCCAGAGCTTTGCTACTTCTAGCCAGGATTGGGAATGAATGGAGTGCCGCCTCTTATTTATAGATATGGTGGTGGACCGTGATATCGCGTACGCGATATCGCAGGGAAAGACGCGATATCGCATGGGATGCTATATCGCAGTGGCCGCAATATCGCGTACGCGATATCGTGGCACATGCAGGTCGCGTCTCATCAACATAGAAAATTTTTTGCATTTTTTTGCTTGTTCGATAAACATTCAGGTTGGTTCCATGTTCAAACATTTCAAGTTTTTCTTAGACTTACACCCCACACATGATCTGCAGTCTGCTATGACATTAAACTAGCAATTTTGTGACCAATTAAGGTCATAGGAAAGAACACAAAAAAATAATAAAATATACATAAATAAATCACTTTAGATATTGCATAGTTAATTTTCATAGCATTGTCTTCTTTATTTTATACACTTCGCTTTATTAAAACAAGTGCCGCTTGACATTTTTCTAATTATTTTGAGGGATCTCTTGAAAAAATGAATGCATATGAGAGTCTTCATTTGCCCTTAGTCTTGACTAGACCTTATGGCAAACTCATGAGATGCATAAACACAAAACTTTTGGACTTTGAACTGCTTACCTATGACACCAACATAGCATCCCTAGAGATGTTACTAAATTGTCCAGAACGTCTAATTCAAGCTTTAAACTTAGAAGCAGGTGACGTGACTGAGGATCCCCTCATAGAAGTCCTTGTAATAACATGCAAATGTGAGGCAAAAACATTGAAACTTAGTCGCTTACTAGAGCCTCAAATCCAACAAAGCATATCTAAAATCCTTAGTGAGAATGTCAAGGTGTTCGCATGATCCTATGAGGACATGTTGGGCTTAGAACCATGTATAATATAGCATAACATTATCCTAGATCCACGCATTAAACCAGTTAAACAAAAGGTTCGTAAAATCAAGCCTGAAGTCACATTGGCCATCCGCAATGAGATCACTAAGCTTTACAAAGTCGGTTTCATTCGAGCAGTTGACTATGCAGATTGGATTTCGAACATCATAGTTGTTCCCAAGAAAAATTGAAGTATATGAATTTGCATAGACTTTTGAGACCTAAGTAAGGCAACCATTAAAGATGCTTTTCCATTGCCTAGTATTGACCAACTTGTCAATATTATGGTTGATCATGCCTTATTGTCCTTCATGGATGGGTTCTTGGGGTACAACCAAATTCACATCAACCTAGAGCATTAGTATCCACTACTTTCATGACCCCTTGGGGTACATTTGTCATACAATGATACCCTTTGGACTAAAGAAAGTAGGAGCAACATATCAATGTGCAATGACATACATCTTTAGTGATTATCTATTAGAATTGCTCAATGACTACATTGACAACATAGTGGTTAAATCCAAAATGGCTCATGACCATGTGAATGACTTGGATCTTGTCCTCAAACATTGCCATAGGCATGACCTTAGGCTTAATCCCAAAAAGTGTGTCTTTGGCATTAAAACTAGTAGCATGTTAGGCGTTGTGGTATCGAAAGCAGGAATACATGTAGACATTAACAAGGTTAAGGTTATCACCAACTTGGTACCACCAGCAAACCTTAAAGAGTTACATGGGTTACAAGGTAGGATACAATTCATATGTAAGTTTATCATAAGGTTGACTGATAAGTTACAACCAATGCAACATTTACTCAAAAAACGAGTCCATTTTGAATAGATAGATCAATGCCAAGAGGCATTCGACAACCTGAAAAAGCAGCTAGCTCAACTTCCAATGGTCTATCCTATGCAAAGAGATAAACCATTCTACATCTACCTTACAACCTCAGACAAGTCCATTGCTTCCTTGTTTTGTCAAAAGTAAGATGATGGTTCCAAGGTTCTTGTTTACTACTTAAGCCATGTGCTAGTAGCACATGAGGAAAAATATAACGATGTGGAGAAAACCTATCTCACCTTAGTCATTTCAATTAAAAAGTGGAGATGCTACCTTTTCTGTAGTTAAGTCAATGTCATTTGCAAGAGCAACATACTTAGGGCTATTACAACAAGCATATATGAAAGTAGTAGAATAGCAAGGTGGAAGGCAATAACCGCAAAGTTTGACCTACACTACATAGCATAGGCATTCACAAAAGGTTAAGAAGTAGCCACACAACTCACGGATTCACCCATAGATGATCAAGCAATAATAAATCTAGAATTCTTGGATGAGCATGTCAACAATATAAGCCAAGTACCTGCAAATTTCGAGGTTTTTTTATACTTTGATATTGCTTCAACCACATAAGGTGGTAGTGCCACTTCTATTATCACATTCCCCTCTAGGGAGATCTAACCCTTCACATACCACTTTGCATTTCTTTGTACAAATAACATGGCATAGTTCAAAGGTCTCCTTATAGGCATCTTAGAAGCTCAAGAGTTAGGAATCCAAAACATAGCAGTCCAAGGTGATTTGTAGCTAGTTATTAACCAAGTCACAGAGGTTTACACTTGTAAGGAACAACATTTACAACCTTACTGTGATTTGGTAAAGCACTTGCTCAAACAATTTGCAACCAGAAATGTCCAACATATCCTCTACAATGAAAATGCCATAGTTGATGCACTAGCTACTTTAGCCTTAAGAATAGTTCCAAACATATTTTCCACTTTGCCCACTTTGAAAATGGATTGTACTAAACATATAACTCACACAACAAGCATTGCATCCATAAGTACAACTCACGCCCAAGAGTGGTATGAAGATATTAAGGCATACCTCCAACAAGGAAATCCCCCACAAAACTTAACATTTACCCAAAAGGATGTAGTACGAAAATAATCATGGCAGTACATCCTTGTAGGTGATAGCACCTTATGTCGTAGATCCTATGATGGAATACTATTAACTTACATTAGCAGTAGTGAAGCACAAAAGATCATTGACCAAGTCCATGAAGGACTATGTGGGGGTCATATAGTTCTTAGGTAAATGGCAACAAAAGTCAGACATCTAGGCTATTACTGCCCTTACATGAAATGTGATTACATCTCCAAGATCAGGACATGTGACGTGTGTCAGTAGCATGAGAACCTAATGCACGTGTCATCAATTGAACTACATACTACGTAGATCACATGGCCATTTCAACGTTGGGGGTTGGACATCATAAGGCCTATAACACCTAAGTCTTCTATGGGACACAACTTCATCATTACTGCAAATGAGTATTTCAGAAAGTGGGTTGAAGCTATTCCCCTTAGGAAAAAAACATCACATCAAGTTTACAAATTCATTCTTGATAACATAGTGACCCAGTTTGGTCTCCCCATGACTATAGTCCTAGAAAATGGGCCACAATTTAGTAGTGCAGAGACCAAAGCCTTTCGTGAAAACCTTGGCATCAAACACTCTTTTTCGTCACCATACTATCCTTAGGTGAATGATCAAGCAGAGGCTACAAATAAGGTCATTGTCAACCTTTTAAAGAAGATGCTTAACAATAGCAAGTGATGATGGCATGAACAACTATTCTACACACTATGGGCCTACCACATAACATGCAGAATTGTGACAGGTAAAATGCCATATAGTCTTGTGTACGGATCTGAAGTAGTGTTTCCTCTTGAATTTCAAGTCTCATTGCTCCACATGATTCTCTCGAGCCACATTGATGAGGTTCAAAATAATGAGTTGAGAACCATTGACCTTGAATCTATAGAGGAGGAGTGCATCCAAACACTTGATCATATTGAGTAGTACCAAGAGAAGAAAAGACAAAAGCACTACCACAATTACCATCAACACCCTATCAAGAAAGGGGACCTAGTCCTTAATGTTGTCTAGGAGCCCGCAGAAAAATTCACAACCAATTGAAAAGGGCCTTTCTTGGTCACTAAGGCATATGACAATGAAGCCTTCAAGCTTGCTAATCTAGATGGTAATGAGTTTTCCAATCCTATTAACCACTTGTACCTAAAGTTGTATTACCCCTAACATGCAGTATTACATCAATGATAGAAGCAAGGTAAGTAGACATCTACTATGACATTAAACTAGCACATAATGTTCACTATGACATTAAACTGGCATAGAATGTCTTTGGGCTATGACGTTAAACTAGCACCCATAGCATGGTCTGCTATGAACTTAAACTGGCTATCCACTATCTGTTATGACATTAAACTAGCGGAGTGGTCTACTGGAACTTTAAATTAGCACAAAGGGTGGGTCTACCAAGACCTAAAACTGGGTTCGCAATTTAGCACTTACAATTTAACATGCATAGTTCTATGAACAAGCGAGCAAGAATACTTCTAATCTTCCATCTTCTGTTACCTATCCACATCTCTTGGGAAGAATGGGATGGGGCACTGCAGTTCAAAAATGATGTTCATGTCATCAAGGAAAAACCCTCTGGGAAATTTGTAGCATCATTTCCCTGGCATCTTGTTGATCTTTCGATGATGCCATTTGACATCTTGCTGATCTTTCGGAGCTACCGTCACCACCGTCAATCATTCAGGTCATAGCTCTCGTCATCAGTAGCACTCACTGGAGTTCCAGCAATACTGTAGCCCAACCATAGCAGTGCCATCCTCTAGTCACCATCACCTAAGCTTGGAAGAATGTTTAGCAACATGATTCTCGACCATGTTGCTGAGTTTCCTAGCTCTTGCCTTTGGTGAGAACTTTTGAACACTTACATCACCATCGCATCTAGCCACTTGAGTGATCACTTCTAATGTGGCTGCTAGAGCTTTTTAGCCTATCACTATCGATGCACTGGCCTTCCTACTTTGGACATTACATGCAACTGATGCAGCACTCGTAGCCCTTGCAATGCCCCTAGCAGACAGGACTTTACCCTCATCTCACATGATGGTTGCTTTTCTTGTTTTCTCTGTGTTGTGTTTGCAGGATGAAGCCTGGGTGGTGGTGTTCAAGGGTGCATTCCATCATAGTGGTAAGGAACTGCATTTTTTTTATGTGTTTTCTTCAACTCACCTAGCTACTTAAGAATGCACATTCCTACTATCCCCTCAGCCAATCTAATCCCTACCTCTTGATCTTGCAATCTTTCACATCCCCTACAAGCTTTCCCAATGCACATGTAACCTTTCCTATAGTCAGCCATTGAACCCATGATGGACATAATGCAACTTATCCCATGGGGAGCCTTTGTGGGCTAGTCAAAACCCCAAATGGATGTAACACAACCCATCCTAGGGAGGAAACACCTATCCTATAGATGCGACACAGTTGCCTCTAAGAAAATGTTGGCACATAGTTTGCCTAGTAGAAAAAAAGGGAAAAAGAAAGAAAGAAAGAAAAAATAAGAAAAGAAGAAAAAAATTAAAAAAGGTAAAAAAAAAAGCAAAAAGGAAAAATAAAATGACACAAGCCAAGTGCCCAAGTCAAATGGCATAGTTGTCATCTTGCAACCTATCTGGCCTTGGATTGACCATCTCACAAGCACTTCGATGAGATGTCAAAATCCAAAGGGTAGGACACCTTTGCATGCTAACTCTTTCATAGGCACTTTGATGAGGGACCATGCTTTGGCAACAAGCCATTGTGGTGTTGCATCCTACAATTATCCTTTCCATCCATTGTCCTTTGACCCATCCTTCTAAACTACTCCATATTATACCTCATTTCCTTGGCACTTTGAAGTACAATGAAGCATTGTCCAAGCAGGCACTAATGAATGGTGTTGGTGTCATGTTCATCATGGTGTTTCATATTCTTTGTCAACATCTCATGGGTCAATACTTTAGACGTCAACAAAGAGGGGCCAATGAAACACTACCAATTTCAGGCTTCTGCAGTTCCATGGTAGATATATTGAAGTGTCAAAATCTAAGCATAATTTTTCTAAGTTTGGTGTCATGCTATGTAGCATAGACAGCGTAGCACACTAGAAATCCTATTTTTTGCAAAATTCTTTTAAGTCTGCCTGCTACGCTCCCCAGCACAACTAGCATAGCATAGACTTCCATGGCCAATCTGCACAAATGTCAAGCCAAAAGAGGTCAAGGGTCACTCAGAATGGACTAAACCATTTAGCAAATTTCCTATCTCTCGGACTGTCAAGCTTGCTACGCTCTCCAGCTTGCCTAGCTTTGCACGTGTCCTAGTTGCTAGTCCACCTAAGTACTAGGCTAGAGGTTATCAAAAGTGCACAACATGAAAAAAATAGTTTGGCAAATTTTCTATCTCTTAGGCCTATCATGCTCTGCTATGCTGCATATTGTAGTAAGCTTGACATGTTTTAAGGCCAAATTTTATCTAAGTGTTGGACAAGGATCTGTCAAACTATCTAGACATGGAAAAATGCATTTGGCAATTTTTTGACTTTTGAGGCTACCTATCCTACTACACTCTAGAGTGTGGTCAACGTTCCATGTAGAAACATTACAAATTTTGGAAAAATTCATCAAAGTATTGGTGCTACGCTCTACTATGCTATGCAACATAGACAACGTGACAAGTCCAAAATCTGCAAAAATTTTCTGTGTTCATGTTACACTATGTTATGCTATGAAATGTAGACAGCGTGACACATGGAAAATGCCTCTAAATGCCTCTAGAAGCTCCCAGAACTCAACATCAACCTTCATTTTAGCTCTGATGTCCCTCTGGTGGTCAAGATCAGTAGTCTACTTTGCTTTTGCACCACCCATTAACCCCCAAAATTGTCCCTATGCTTGATCCTACTCAAAAGAGGGGGAAGACATAGTCTTGGAGCATAGATTCCAAGTTGCATTTGTTTTGGCATTGTTTGTAGGTACATGGTAGTCCCTTAGTCTTTAGCACATACAGCTCAAGTGATGTGGTCACAGTTTGATAGTTTTTGAGTTCTTGTTCCTATCCTATAGAGCATAACACTTTGAGCTTGACATTTTGAGTATAACATGTCAACGTGACTTGTCCACGCCCATGCTATGTGGGACCCAGGCTATGTGGCATCTAGTCTGCATCTCACGTCAACCCTAGCCCTATAAATACCCTAATAATTAGCAATTTACTGGTAGGTTGGCAAATCATTTTAAGCATCAAGCATTAGAGCACTCTTAGCATCTTCATCACTCTCGCACTTGAGCACCCAAGCTTAACACTTGGCTAAGCATTGTGACACAGTATTCCTTACACCCACATAGTGTGATGACTATCAACCTAGTAGGTTTAGCATCTTTCGTAGTTTCTAACATTGGATTCGTGACGTCCTAGCGACTATGACTGCATTGCTACGCTAGCGTTGTGCCTGTCTGAACACCGCATGCCAATTACAAACACTATTCAATTAAAAGTTGTACATCCTGATCTTCAAGCAGTGCATTTCTCCACCTTCAAACTCCAGTTTTATATTTGCAGCATTTGTTTCAAACTTCTCAGCATTTACTTTTGAGCTTTCTTCTATTGTCAATACACATTTACATGTTCACATTACGTTCTGTTCTTGATTGTTGTCCCAACTACCACATGAAGCTCATTAATTTTTTTATTCAAATAGTTATTGTTACACCATGTAAGTCCCTATTTAGTCGACTAGACCATTCAAGGCACCTCATTTTTGTTTCATCCTGCATGACCCTCACACGAATTTTGGGTTAGGCTATATGCCCATGGACCTCTTTGGTGTTCTAACCATCGACATTTTTAGATGTCCCAGCCAAGAAGGAGTGGACTCAATGGTGCTATGGGGTTGATCGTAAGAAGTATAGTGTGCTCATACTAGCAGAGCGAATCTATTTCAAAATTGTGGGCTATCAACTTAATCCAACAATGAGGCCAAGAAAGGTTACCACTTTCTCTACCCAAGCATGCATCACTCTAAGTGAGAAATTTCCCATCAACCTTCCACAACTCATCTATTTGGAGATTGAAAAGCACTTCAAGGAAAAATGAACATGGAAGGAAAACCCTACCCTTTTTGTGCCTCACCCAAAAACTCTACAAAAGGGCAGGAATCATCCACTACTCTAATGATACAATTAGGCATGCTCCTTTGGCCTCATGGTCCAAAATCATGAAAGAAAAGATGCTAATAACAACCCAAGAAGAGGAGCAATCACCACCACCACCCACTTAAGAAACAACACTGGAGGCCCACGTAGCCATTAAGCACTTACATAAAATCTGAGAACAACTTTTGAGTGAGCAAGAGTAGTATGCAAGAATGAGTGGGATAGATCCATCTATATATTGACTAGTAATGAGTCACCTTAATGAGGTTGCTCGAACAATCAACCAAATGAAGAGGGATGGACCAATTTTCTCTACCCAGTGAATGTAATTTCTTGCAAGGTTGAATCCCAATGCTTGAGAAGTAACGATGCCCTTATCTCAACACCATTTATTCTTAGAAATATTTAGGAATGTTGCCACTTTCTTAGTGCATTTGAAGGAAGGTGAAGGGACAACTATCCTAGTAATGTAGTACCAAGGGCAGGAAACATCAACTGAAGTTGTTGTTGATCATGTTATTGAAGCATTAAATACACTTGTGGCATCTGTACCAAACATATCTACACTTTGAGACATGTAGATATTCACAGGCATGGTTAGCGAGAAGTTGAACACAACCTAGCATCAAGAATTGCTGGATAGATTGGTGGGGATTGAACAACCAATACTAAACATCTTTGATTTTTTGGAAAATATCAACACAACCCAGATAGAGTTGTTAGATGCAAGGGGCAAGTGCATCATTCTAGAGAGGTAACTTGAAATAGCTCAAGAACAAAATCAATGCTTGGCCGTGGAGGTTGCCAAACTATGTGCCTACCTTGTTGATCCTACAATCCTCAGCCCAATAGTAACAAGAAATGAAGTTTTCCTACAACTTCAAGAATGATTTAAGAAGGCTAAGGAGGAGGTAGTAATGACCATCTTTAACCAGTTCATACCAGAGACAAAGACATATTCAATTCAGAAGAACTTGGTTTAGATGCACTAGAAGAATGGAACTTTGACCATCCAAAATCATCACGTACGCAATGTTGATGCTTAAAAGGAACAAATGCAAGAATTTATTTATCAATAGCAAGAGTAGCTTGCCAAGGTGAACACTAAGATGAGGAGATTGGCCATAGAGAATCAAAATCTATTAATGGAGGAAGTTCGTGCCTTGCACTAGAAGTCTGCCATTGAGATCACTACCTAGAAGAATGAGGCTCTCAAGTTCGAAAAAGTGAAAAATCACTACAAAGACTAGGTTGGTTTAGAGAAGGAAGTCAATGAGAAGCACATCCAAATGGAAAAGGAAAAAATAAATGAAGCCCTCTAGTAACTCCAACAAGGAAGAGAAGTCTGGCAACCCATCATTGATGAGATTGATGCCTACAATAAAGCAAAAATTTGCTTAAAGGAGTTGCAAATAAAAGAAATGATAGAATATATGGAGTTGGCCAATCTTCGTTACGCAAACTAATAATGTTGACTACTGGATAGCCATGGTCAAAGTTGGAGAAATAGCTAGCCAATTTGTATTTGTTATACAAGGTAGAGTTTAGGCACCACAAAGACACCAAGAAAAAGCTTAAGATTGCAAATATTGGACTTGAAGTTTTCAAAGAATGGTTCACATATCAACAATCAACTATTGAGAACCTAGCTAATTGAATGAATAATTACTAGGAGCTAAAGGACATAGTTAGAGCATTCAACATTGAATGCAAACATTTCACTGCCTAGTTCATCAACATTAAGGAGTTGTTTCTAGAAATCTCGTGTCCCTAGGATGTGCATGTTTTCACCCAATTGGCAAAGCTGCATGTACAATGCATGATCCTAGATGTAAGGAGGAGAAAATGAAAGCACTGCTAGATGCTTTTTTCCTTTCACTAGAAGTTGCAGTAGTAGCAAGACAGTTGCAACCACCTCGACCATTGCCTATGCATGAAGTTAGTGAAGTTCCCTTAGAACCTCAAGAGCCACCACCACTTGGGATTGTCTGATCTTCTTCACCAAACTTCACATCACTAAGGAATGTCTTCAATTTTTTATCTAAATACTATCATTCTTTGTAATATGTTGATCCATACACCCAAGTACTTCATTTTTTGTCAATTCAAGTAGTCTATTTTGTTTGTGAAAGGTTAGTCAATAATCCCATACCTTTCCAATATTATAAAGAACTCAAGGATGATTTTTCATTCAGTTGTGGTGGTATGATGACTCACAGTTTTGTTGGCTGTGTCGATGAGGCCTTGTCGATGCATTGTATCATGCAACAATGAGGCCCCATCAATGTAGTGTTTATATTTGGCTATAAATATGTGTCTACTAGCTACATTTATGGAAACAAAGATTTAGTAGTAGCAAAGCTCTTGTAGTTTGTTCATTTGAAATTTAGAATTTTTCTCTTAAGTGCCCACAACAAGACTCATTAAGTGTACAAATTTTTATTCAAGCATTGTTGTACTGGAGCATGATAGTGTGTGCGGCAATAAAGATGAGCTTTCTGATAAACCTTGTAGCATTCTAGATAGATTAAATATTTTATTTATGCATTTAATATTTTTAATTATGTATTAAATGTTTTTAATTATTTATCAAATATTTTCCAGTAATTAAGTTAATGAAGAAATTAAGTAAGATAGATTGAACACATAAGTATGACCCCTTTGAGCACAATGTGTATTTGCTTGGTAATCTGAGAAATGCTATTACTTGGTACATCCAGTAGCATAATGCGTTGTTGCCCAGCTGTGGATACATGGGTTCAAGACATGTACGGAAAGTGGGACTAGATGCTTATGTTAGGGCTAGTTAGACATTAGTTAATTAGTTAAATTAAATTAGTCAATCCAATTACTCTATCTCCTTTTAAAATACCAAAACCATAAAATATAAAATAATTACAATCATGTGCCTCAATTACACTTAACCATACCAATGTACATCACTAGTGTAATTATGAAGACAACAATTGACCTTAAGGAAAGATTCACTTCTTAGAAGACTAGTGCACTGGAAATTACAAAGTCCACAAAATTTGACCAAATTGCGCGTGAATGCTTGTGATTTGTATGGTTGGGTGTAGGGGATGCCTCACTGCACATCACAGGGCTAGATCATGTTGCATTGTAGCAAGGCTACAAGGCATAGCAACATTGTTATGTGGCTTGACCAGGGTAGGGCCAGACCATGGTAAGGCTTTGCTACCATGGTGCAGCTGAAACACTATGGTAGGCCACATGAGCCTTTTCTTGATTTTTCTCCATCATCTCTACTCATGTGTCTTTGTGCTTTGCTACTTGTTGCACCTTTGCTTTACCTGCCTGCTATCCTTGTCCCTATGACTCTACTTGCTACCATGCAAACCAAAAATCCTTATCCATCATCACTATCATAGTTGTCACCTACTTTCACCATTGTTAATGCCCTCTACCACTACTCACCATGCACTACTATTCGTACTCTATCACCATTTCTATTTGCACTTACTATTCTACCTACCAGAAATCCTAGACCTACAATGATCATGAGCATTGGTAGCACTATAGGATCCTACCTCTTTTTGTGATCCTAGCCACTATGAGCACCATTAAATATTACCTCCTTTGGCAATCTTGGCCACCATTATAATTTTTAGATATTACCTCCTTTGGCAATCTTGGCCACCATTATAATTTTTAGATATTACCTCCTTTGGCGATATCAGCCATCATCAACATCATCAGATACTATCTGATTCAATAATCTTGACCACCATTAGCATCTTTTAGCATTTATAATTTTTCCATTAGTTAATGGAAATTGTAAAAAGTTTGTTAATTGATAGAAAAATCTAAAATTCATTAGGTGATAGAAAAATTCAAATTTTACATTTTGGCATGTGGAAGAAAATTTAAATTTCAAAATGCAGTAAATTTTGATTAATGAGATAAATTGAGAGGTTGGTAGTTTTGACATGAAAATTCATAATTAAGGATACATGCCATGGAGTAGTATTGGGATAAGTGATCTCTAGAGAAGCTCTCAAGAATTTTCAAGTTCCATGCCCAAACTTTTGAACTTTGGAAGCAATAAATTTTAATTTTGACATCCTTTTTCAATAAATGAGGAGTCATTTATAGTAAATTTTGACCTTTCAAATAGAATGGAGAAGTCAAATCTACCCCATGGAGCTCTGAAAACTATTGTTTACTCATTTTCCCTAAACTATGCCTTAAGATCATTGGAAGCTCAATTTAGCATAACTCAGGTGTTTGATATCCATTTCTAACATATGAATAGTCATTTATAATATTTTTTATCCTTTTAAACATAATTTTAAGGTTAGATTAATTATCTAGATACATGATAATAAGGTGATATCTTAAATCATGCCTTAATCATAATTGAGTTAGAATAACCATGCCTAATAATTTAATTATTGGGACTAAAAAATATAACCTCTTGGACCATCTTAGGCCTTAAGATTAGGTGCTTAGCCTTTGCAATTAATAGTCTTAGGTTACTAACCCCTAGTGTATCATACTACATTGTTAGAGTTAGTGTGTTAATGGGGGTAGAAAGGCCGTTTAGAGTGTATGTAATGTAGCTAATTGTTATTGATCCAACATATCAATCAATTAGGAACTTAGTTAGTAAACTAAAATGGTCAAAAGGATATACATCAATTTAGCCTACAACTAGATCATATATCAGAACATCATGGAGAATCAAATACCCATGAAGAGAAATGATCAAGGAGAAAATCCAAGAACAAAAATAAAGGTGCAACATACAATGTACTTACAAGGTTCATAGCTAGTGAAAGACAACATTTTCTATGTTCAAATTTGATTACCAAATCAACATACCTAAATGTCAGACTTTGTCAAGTAGCTTATTTGATTAACCAAATCAAGGAAAGTTAAAGAACAAGTTATTTCTAACCCATATTGATCTTAACCTAGTGCCATTAATCCTCTATGGAAATTTTAATCTAAAAATTGGAAGTAGTGTTCATCAATTCTTAAAATATGAACATGTAGAAAAATCCCTAGAAGAGGAACCCAAGTTGAAAAAGATGTTTTCAGTAGTCCACCATATGATTCCATTGGCTAGTGTATATTCCACTTACTTTGAACCTTTAGTAGAGAAGATAGCCCCTAGAATTAGAGAAAAGATGATGTTGATGGACAATATTCATCAAGAACCATAATTCACCAACTATGTAGCCATGACTAATGAAGATGATTTGACATCATTCTTTATTAAAATACTAGGCTATATTTGGTACGATGTCAGATTCTTCTAAGTTATCAAGCTTCCAAAGTTAATTCCTAAGGAATAAATTGAGAAGCAAGATCAAGCCCTATCATCGTGGACAAGGCCATCTAATCCTATACCCCTTATGGTGAAACTATAATAACTTGCATTGATCCTCAAGATTGATCAAGATCAAGGAGTGTCTTAATCTTACTTTCATTTATAACTGTTGGCGACCGTTTGGGACGCGATCGTCAACGAGTGTCCTCGAACAGGATTTAGGTGCCTGCTGGTCTCTGGCAACACCAAGGCCCAGATACCTCCAAATAAACTCAGTAGTTAATGTGAGTATGTGTGTGCTATTGCAGCATGTGGTTGTGAGAAATGTAACGATTGCGTTGCATGTAAACTACAAATGACTTACTTTAAAGAGATTCAGCCAACTTTGCCCAGTACTGTGAGTTGTTGAAAATTTCCTATTTTGTTCAACTGCCTAGTCTACGTGGTCCTTATAATACCTACTTGTAACAAATAAAATTTTGCAAAAAAATTTGAGCACAACTCC
>MNCI01014985.1:40358-74285 GCA_015680685.1 Gnetum montanum | reverse complement strand
CATCACAGCCAAGGTACTGATAAATCCACAACCCAATGTTGGGATTCTGAGACCAAATAATCAGTTCATGAAGGTCTCAGGAGCACATATCTTCCCCATAGACATAGTGCTCATAGAATCAACTGAGGACATCACTGGCTGCATCTTTATACCTATGCTACCTGCAAACACTGAGACACAAGCTCAGAAACATAGAAGTTAGTAGGAACATGATTAGCACATCAGCCTCATTCACAACCATCAAGCATGATCATATAACAAAGAGATATCACTCTTGCACATAATAAAATTCAATACCTCAACATGTATAGAGATCAATCATGTAAAACATTGATGGAGGAATCTGATCCCCACTCGAACAAACGATTTCATCATGAGACACACCAAGAGAGAGATAGCACACTCTTAGAATTTCAAGATTCATACACAAAAATCATTCCTAGCAACTAACACTGGCCTCAACCAAGACCAAAATTTCAACACACTCATATAAGTCATGGGAAATAGACAATCATCAAATCAACCCAAAAATAAGGAGGAAGACCAATGTCTATCCAACAACAAGTCTACATCAAACCAATTCTCGCAACAACGAGCAACATCATCGAGGATTCTTTCACAAGAAGACTCTCATCAAACAATGTGAGGTCTCAACAAGAACCAACAATAGGATGACCCACACCAATAGTCTTCGAATCAAAGTGACCAAGAAATGTCACCAATCAAAATAGTGATGCCACAAGCCCAAGGGCAACACCACCAGCTCAACAAAGGAGCTCAACTCACAAAGATTAACAATAAGGGCAATCATGCCTCATGCACAAGAAGTTGTCAAACAAGACAACAAACATTTGGCTTTGGGATGACATAAACAATCATTTCATCCTCAACATTCCCAACAATAAGTCATCATACCGTGTAAAACATTTAATCCTTGCGTTACAAACGATAGACGCAACCACAATAAAACGCATGCAAAATTTGAAAGTGCAACCAAGAAGGCACGCATACACAAATAGACAAACATACAATCGCAAACATGAACTTAAGAAGTCTACCAACAATGGTCTTAGTCCACCCAGAACAAGGCTCACCAAGAGCACATGTCTGAAAGACCTCCATCCTGAGGTACCTGGGAATCATCTTGTCCCCATTTGTATTTTCCCATACTCACTATATCTAGGGTGAGTGGGACTGCCAAGGATATCATATCTTGCACAATTCAACAAATGCCATCTCGAAACATGTCATCTGGGTGGAAACTGAAGTAGAGACTGGGTCTAATTCATCCCAGATGAATCACTAGAGACCTGAGATGGGAGCTCCTTGAGCAAAACAATTCCTGAGTTGCCAGTAGAACTCCTCTCAACCATATCATATACAATCACAACTAGTCCAACCACAAGTAAACAAGGGGAGGACATCACCAAGACGTTATCATTTCTCTGAACCAGGATGGGCTAAGGCCTCAACAACTACCTTGACATGATCCCATAATGTTTGGTTTGCTAAAGAGAGCTTTAGCACAAGACCACCCTCCAAGGGAGTGGTTAGCAGAAGTTGAGAATGGGATTAGCTAGTTTCTATCGGAAACCTCACAAACCACAAACCCTGATACCCACTTAGCAAGAAACTTTTACCAATAACTAAAACTGTACGGCTCTGATACCATCTATAACAACGTTGCCCCGACAGTGCCCAGCATCCCAAGGAATTCACAAAGATCTAATGGATCTAAGGTGGAAGACCTGGGGAATATGCCTCAAACAAGCAAGCCTCTCACGAGTGCAAGCAGAAGAGAACCAAGCAAACAAGCACACACACAACCTTGTAGACCACATCGATGGGAGGGGAGACGATGCACCTACAAGGGAAGGTGCCTCACCCCCAAATCCCTCACGATCTGGTACAAGGTGTGGCATGGCACCACACCAAAACTATCCAGTCTTGGCTACCTACATATCTACGACCACCGTAGAATTAGGGCCATGTAGTTCTCCACGGAGAAGAGGGGAAATGAAGAGGACTTAGAAGACAGTGCAACAGGAGGGTGTCCTATTGCTAGCTTGGTACCACCAAGCCAGGGTGGATTTTGTAATACTTGAGAACCACCCAAGGGCGCCTCAGAGTGTTCCATGGCCCCCGAACCATGGGGAGAGCCCAAGAGAACCACCATTCTAGGACATCTCTCACATGAAGAGTCATGTTGGAACATAAAGAGGTAAAAGCAATAGTAGTAAAGTAGAAAGAACAAAATAAAAAGAAAAAGGATTTTTGCAAGTAGAAAGAAAAAGTGGATGTGGTTAAGAAGGTGTCTAATTTTGATTCAAATAGGAATGATGACTACAAAATCTATTAATATAAACATCCAAAAGGGATTTTCTCAATCATGTTCTAGATGATTACTTTAATGTAAGAGTCATGCAACTATGCCCTTAATCCAAAGCTCATAAAAAAGTAGATGCTAAAAAGTTTTCTATATCCACAAAGCAATTACAAGAGGTCTAATTAACCATAGTATTATTCAAATAAGTCATTAATGCAACTTTAAGAGCAATATCAATTGTAGTATCCAAGCCCATAGTCATGGGGGATGCCACCATTTAGAAAATAATATCTTTATCACTAGATGGATTCTTATGGCTATTATTTACAAAAAAATGTTTCTCCCACTAGTCTTGCTACCCATACAACTCATTATTATTATCCTTCCAAATATAATCAACCTACTGCCCCATAATATGAATCTTCTTTTTACACTTCTCATCCTTAAAAAAATCCAGCTAATCATCCTCTTCAACTTGTTCCATCACTACCAATGCTATTAGTATTTTTGGAAATGTTTAAATTTTGTTATTATTATTATTTTTAATTTAATTTGTCAAAGGCTACTTTAGCCTAATTTTGTAAAACATTTAAAAGGCTCACAAGCCAAAGGTAAAGGTTAAAAAAAACATAAAATAACATAGATATAGTAATTTATAATCTTCATGGTACTTAGTCCATGGTATGTTAGTTAGAAGTTATGAAGTCATCTGGTCTAGTTCCATGTTTGGTGCATATATATATATATATATGCATGTTCTAAGTTGTATAACCTTATGTTTTTCTCATTTATTCCTTTTATGCCATGTGGCAAGACTAGTGGAGTCATTCTCATAATGTGCAGGAGTTGTGAACATCAATGGATGTTATTGATATTAAACTTATTTATGATGTGAGAAGTAATGTGCTTATAGTACTAGACTTAGTATTGATAAATAATACATTTTTCAAGTAGGATATCATATATATGATATTGTGGCTATCATATTGTAGGTTCTAATGTAATGTACCCAAGGGTGGATTTGGCTATAAATATTACCTACCTTTCACATTGAATGCATCATTTAGTCATAATTGTAGCTAGAGTTTTTCAGTTTTATTTCACAATTTTAGTAGTAGCCAATGAGTGCCCATAGTTTGGATTCGAACTAGTTGTCTATCTTATTCAAGTGGCTTATACCTAGACACATTCCAAGATAACAATAATCTTGAGATTATTTCTTATTCATTGCAACATTATGACTTAGAATAAATATTACTTTTCAAACAATTTAGTTTTCTATGTTCCTTATATTCCAATGTACTTAGCTTAATGTTTTACACTTCCATGCATGATATAGAATTGGTGGAATATGTACAACTTGTTTAGAATGTAACTTGTAATTGTTTGATAGCCCAGTAGCCATATTTCTTAGTACACTTAGTAGCATATTGCGTCATAATCCCTATGGTGGCTACATTAATCTATGATGTGTATGACAAATTAGAAATGGATGTCCATCACCCTTTGGCTAGATTAGGATTTATTTCATTATTCATTAGATTAAATAATTAATTTCTATAATTTTACTTTAGCTCATTTAATGCCACACAACATCATAATTATGCATATCATTTTGGGCTAAACCATATACATTAGAGTCATGCATAGTTCAAGTGGAAATACAATGATCATTGATTCACTAAATAACTTTCTAAATGTTTGTAATAATAACCATTTATAGATTATGAAATGATTACTTGCAATACTTGTGGATCATATGATTAAATGCAGGATGTACTAAATTGCTCATCATTAGCACCATTGCCAAGGACAATACTGATAGCTTATGAAGTTAGATTACATAACATCATTATAAAAATATTTTTAATGATTTATCTTTCAAGAAATATTAAAAATAATTTGTAAGAATATACATTGTGATCAAATATGTTTACTTCTCGTAGGGTTGATTTCCCATGTACTAATAACACTATAAAGGATAGTTATAGGACCAATTATAATAATGATGCTAATGTACTCTATCAAGTGAAAGTCATTCACCATTTTCTAGATTCCTACTATTTTGAATTCACCTTTTTCTTCCATTAGGATGAACAAATGAGATGGTAGGACCTCTAGGAAGACATTATGTTGCTACTTGATAAGGGAGGTCCATCAATGCTCATCATAACATTGATTAAGAAAGGGGTGGAACCTATTTTCAATCAATAAAAAGTGCTTAATAAAGCCTAACATAGCCTATATTATTTCATGGATGTTTAATATGAATTTGCTAAGAGTAAAAGTGACTAAAGAACAAGTGGAATAGGATCCAAAATGTAGAGGACCTTTAAGCCTAGGTCCTCTAGTAGGAAAAGAAGAGACAATCAAAGGGGTCATGAAATGATAGAAAATCAACATAGATTTTTTAATTTTTCATTCTCTACATCATCCTCATTGTCCAGCTTTAACAATGATGAACATAAATTAGGAGATGGGGCCCCAAATAGGGGATAATATTGACAACTTGTTAGATATGGAAGAAGAAACTAGGATAGATTGCTTGGTAGAGATAGTGATGAAGATAGAGATAGAAATGGAAACAAAAACAAAGAAAGATATTGAGGCCATAGACATGGTAGAGAACATAGAGGGAGTCATGATCATGATGAAGACTATGATGAACTAAAGAACTATGATGAATTTCTTTTGGCTACTGAAAGCATGATTAATATTAGAGAGGCTATTTACATTTCAACCAATCATAAGAAGAAGAGGCACATTAAGGTGTTAAACATGAACAACATTTCTCAATTTGAGAAAGGCTATAATACAGATTTTCAAAATCATTTGCAAGTCTTCCATGATGCTTGCACCTTACAAAACATTGAGAGCAAATGACATAAGGTCAAGTTATTTCCAAGGACACTTATCAAGAAAGCTTAATGTTAATATAGATCCTTAAAACTAGATTCCATTTTCCAATGAAGCATAATCTTGGAGCTATTTAATGATAAGAACTACACTTACTAAAGGATATTCAACTTGAGAAAGTAGATTCAAGGATGGAGATAAGGGAACCTTAAATCCCTTAAGGTATCCTTAGGTATATAATATTTAGTGTTACATAGATTCCTAGTCCATGGCTTCTCTCAATAGAAATAATTAAGATAGATCATAAATATTCTACGGAACAAAACACGTAAGACTCTTAGGATCTATGTCCAAGGAAGATTATAACAAATGTGAACCCATTTGATTGAATCCATAAGATCATTGATGAGGTAACTAAAGAGGAAGAAGAAGTTAAGAAGAGGAAAAGTGTAGAAAAGCATAATGGAGATCTATTTCTTCATAAGAGGGATGTGCATATTTATGAGATGAGATAAGATAAGAAAAAGATCTAATGGAAGAAAAAATCCAAAAAAAATTTAGCTAATCCAAAATATATATTTCAAAGATAGTGGCCAAGGTTGAGAAAGTATGGAACTTTGTGGATGAGAAATTTACAACCACATTGAAAATAATAGAAGAAAATATAAAGAAAGAACTTGAAAAAGAGAAGAAGAAGAAAGAAAGAAATTAGAAGAGACATGTATAAGAAGAAAAAAAAAGCTATTGTAGTTAAAGAGGTTGCTAATTTCAATGTAGAAGAAGAAGATAAGTGCAATTTATACCAATATGTACATTCCAAAGGATGTTGCCCCATCATGATACACTTGCAAGAACTAGGGGCATATGCTTTAAATCCCAAGTTCATTAAGAACTAGATGCCAAGGAGATTACCTTATTCTCAAGGCAATTGCAAATAGTTCTACCAACAATAATAATATTATCCAAGTGGGGCTTCTTCTCAATCTCAAGAGCAATATTAATAGTAGTGATAAAATCCATAGTCATGGAGGATGCCACCTCTTATTCACTAGTATCCTTATTGTTAATTTGATCCATATGGTTATTATGTCTAACAAATTGTTTTCGTAAGTCATGCCTTTGTTCATGCATCTTCTCACTGCTAGGAATTTGAGGATTCCAGGATGAGTATAATCAAGTTGAATTGATAAAATATTAATAAATAGTATAAGCATGTAAACCATGATTATAAAAGTTTATGGAGATGATAATTATAATGAACTAAAAAAGAATATAACTCACATTAATCCACAAACAATGGTATGAGCATGTATATAATAATGTGAACATAATAAACTAGGAAATAATATGAAAATGTCATGCTAATATCAAATCATATACTAAGATAACATTAGTTATGAAGTCAAATAGTTAATATAGTGAGATACGATGTAAAGAAAAAGATACTAAGATAGATATTTTTGTATAGATAAGTTAGAAATAAGAGTGAAGATCATAATTAATAATTGTAAGGATTGTAGTCAATAGTTAGGGTCTATACATCAAACTATGAAGTGTGTGTGAAATTTTCATAGTGACTTATTTTTTAAGGTTCAATCAAGCAAGGGATACATCTTCAGTTAATATTCATAAACTAATCATACAATAATATGATTAGTCTTGATTATATAAATCATCATAGTTGTATAACTCATGTGGAGGTTGATGTTTAACATAAAATCCCTAACACTTTTCCTCAAACTTAATGTAGAAAAATTATCTAATAAGATCTAAATTTTACTTTATATAAAAACTTTTCTGTGGTTATAAAATTCTCATTCAAGCATCTTTATTTAGATAAAACTTATAGAAGGATTTATTAGATCATTAAACTTGCTTCCCTTTAATCTTGTATTTATGCTAGAAAAATTAAAGTTTGAGAAAGAACTCATCCATGAGATTTGGCAAAGTTTTACAACCGACTATCAACTTGATGCTAACACTTCTTCTTTTATATTTGGGCTTGGGACTAGACACATATAAGGATAGAACATTTAATTATATATAAGAGTGGTATGGATAAAGGATAAATTGATTATTTCTTGTTGTAAAAAAGAGACTAGGCCATGTGCAAAGAATGCAAGGTTATACTTGGAGAATGTCTTACACCTTGGCATCAACTAATGGTCATGGATTTAGCCATACAAAGCTTTTAATGGTAGCATGAGAAAAGAGACAATATCCATAAAATGTTAGAATTTGAAAGGAGATAACATCATCTTATTCAAAGAACAATTGCTTTACACAAGCACCTATAATTAGGATTGTTATACAAATTTAATTTGGGCTCAATGAAAAGTTACATTTAGAAAATTAGAAACAACATTTTGAGTTAAAAAAAAGGCAAAATATACATCCTAAAAGAGATATGATGGTGGAGTGATGAAATGCAATATGCTATCAAAAGCAAGAAAAAATGTTTTAAGGAATGGTAGTAAAGTAATAGCCAAGAAAGTAATCTATTACACAAAATGACAAAGGTGGCAACTGTAGTATTAGCTAAAGTCAAAACTAAGACCTTGGATAGCTTTTATAAGAAATTAGAAATAAATGAAGAAGATAAATTTATTTATAAATAAGCAAAAATCATAAACAAAAAATGTAAGGATATTGATTATGTCAAATGCAAAGGAAGTAGATGAAAGAATTTTGGATAAGTGAAAACATTATTTTCAAGAATTATTAAATGAAGATTTTCTAGGAAATGACATCCAAGAAGAAGAACCAAATTTTATTTTAGTTAATGAACTTACCTTCTCTAAGGTGAAGACAATCTTATTAAAGATGGAAAATGGAAAAGCTATTGGACTAGATAACATTCCTATAGAATCTTGGAAAGTATTGGGAGATACATGAGTTTCTTGGATAACACAATTATTTTACATTATTTTAAAGAATGAAGAAGTGCCCAAAAATTAGAGAAAAATCTTTTTTGTTTCCATTTATAAAAATAATGGAGATCTACAAAATTGTACAAACTATAAAAAGATCAAGCTAATGAGCCATACTATGGAGATTTGGGAGAGAGTTATCAAATAGCATATCAAACATGAATCAATAGTATCAAAAAATTAGTTTGGATTTGTGTGAAGGAGACCTACTATAGAGGCTATTTTCGTGATATGGTTGTTGGAGAAACCCAGAAAACATAGAACAAATCTACATATGATCTTCGTTGACTTGGAACAATGATATGATAAAGCATCTAGACATACTATTTAGTGTATCTTGTGGAGGAAAAACATCGTTGACAAATATATTAAAGTGATTCAATTCATATGAAGGAGCTACCACTAAAATTAGAATAACTTATGAAATAACATATGATTTTCCAGTCATAATAGGTCTATATCAAAGGTGTGCACTTAGTCTGTACATATTTGCCTTTATTATGGATTAATTAACAAAGTAAATACAAGATGAAATTCCTTGGTGTATTATATTTATGGATGATATTGTGTTGGTGGATATAGCTCAAGAAAATATTAGTTATAAAATGGAGAAGTAGAGATATGATCTAGAATCAAAAGGTTTAAAAATTAGCAGAAGTAAGATAAAATATATGGAATGTAATTTTAATAATAATATATATAATGATGAAATAGAAATGATAATTCAAGGTAAAAATTACCTCATTACAAATAGTTTCAATACCTAGGATCAATCCTCCAATCATATAGTGAAATTGATAAAGCTTTAAGAAATAGAATTAAGGTAGGATGGTCAAAATGAGGATAAGTTAGTGGTGTTCTATGTGATAAGAGAATACCAATAAAATTGAAGGGTAAATTTTATAGGATAGCAATTAAGCCTACTATCTTGTATGATACTAAATGTTGGGCAATACAAAAGAGGCATGGATAGATTATTAGTGTAGCAAAAATGTGAATGCTTCGATGGATGTTTAATGTTACTACATTATTATTTCAAGAAAGCCACCAAAAGAAAGATTAAAGAAGACATATGGAAAATGAATGAAGATGATTTGAAGAAACTGTAAATAAACAAAGATCTAGCTCTTTATAGAGGCAATGGAGAAAAATAACTCATGTGGCCAATTATATTTTATTGGAACAAGACTAGGATGATGATGATATGATGCTCAAAAAATTAGATGCATAAATATCATAGTTAAATAAATCTTAAATTATGTTAATTAAAGGTCCCTCTTCTATTTACATTTCTGATCTTGGCAAGTATGAGTATAATATAAAAGTTATATATTTTTTCAAGCTATCAAACCCATGTATTAGAATTTTCAACATACATTTTGATGGTTATGATTTTCTATTTATTGGACTTTCTTGTTTATATCTTTAATATAACATTTGATCCTTAAAATGGACAATAAAGAAACTTCTATTGAAAAAATATTTATAGTGGATATTTCTCTTGGAGATGTACAGAACATAATACATTGTAAATACATAACAAAATTGAGATAGAAATCATAAGAAGCCACATATCTTCAAAAGTTATCACTTAACAAAACCTATTGGAAATCATTCATTAATTTATTTATCAAGCTTAAAATTTAATACAACATCAAATTCAAGGAGTTTAGAATCATCATCAATTTTTGACTCCTCCATGATTTGAAAAGAAGGGGGTTGAGATACTTCCTTGNTTGACTCCTCCATGATTTGAAAAGAAGGGGGTTGAGATACTTCCTTAACAATCATGAAAGATTGAGGGGGAGTAAAATAGGAAGATGCAAGAAAAGAATATGTAGAGACCATGATCTTTAGTTTTATTGTAGTTACCTACTTAAGTACAACTTGATCTATGGTTAAAGGAGGAATTAGAATAGCTATATTATTATTGATTAAAAAATTTAAGAGCTTATGAACCTATGTAGCAATCTACACAAAATTTGATGATGGTTTTACTTGCTAGATATTCCTTTTAGCTTTTAGATATCCTAGAGTTGTCTCTTTCTCTTTCTACAATTTTTTTTTGATTTTGATCTTAATATTAAGATTTTTCCTAATTAAAGCAAGGCTTTCTAATGTGAATTTCTTTACATAGTTCACCTTGTTCATATCTTCAATTATTGAGATCACATTATTCTATAACTCTTTGTTTTTCTCTTCAATGTGAGTTTTTTAGCAAAAAAAGTTCCTTTCTATCTTGCTTTCCTCTTAGAAATGCAAAACTTATCCTTTTGTAGTTTTCAAATTACTTCTAGAATGAGCTATTTAATGCTCCTTGGATCTTCAAGTCTCTAAACTTTTAGTATAATTTATCCACATACTTTAGAGTATTATAGTGGATGGATTGGACTTTTACTAGCTCCTTCTATATCTTCATGTCTTACATGAAATATGTTGATGAGTGTAATCTAAACTAGGTTAGGTGCATCAAATATTGTAGGATGTTATCTCATATGAGTCATATCTAAGAGCCAAGGGTAAAATGAGTAAAACATATATAGACAAATCAATGGACCAATGGACTCCTCAAGTACCTCTGTTTAGTTCCAATACTTCCTAATCAATAGTTGTTACCTATCAACCATGTGACTAGAACATGATAATATAATTTAGTAATTAACTATGATAACTAGAAATCAAATCATAAACCTTATATTAATTTAATAGTGAACTATTCCACTACACAAGCTAAGGACTTACACCTTACATCCTTGTAGAGAGTGCTTGAGTGAAGATGCTAATCGGACATCCATACGTTGGAGCCTTAATCTTGTACACCATTTAATTTAACATATCTTTAGCTTCTTATGAAAACAGCAGGTGGAATAAGTTAAAGATTCTAAGGAAGAGAGTACAAGGGATCCAAAAGTCCCTGAGGTAATGATGAAAATTAAATTTATAAGGGATTGCTAGCCATAGCTGCACTTGGGACAACTAGCTATTGGTTAAAAAAATACAAATGATACATTTAGACTAGGTCACTAGTATTAAATCTTAACCAAATTTCTTTGTTGTAATTATTTCCAATTTAAATTAGTTACCAAATTTCTTTCCATCTAGTTCTCATAATGTTATTAAATTGTAAAAACTTAAGATTGTTGTTATCATGAATTACACATCACTATGAGACTCATCATAACCTTAAAGTAGTATGTTGATAGTCTTAGATGAAAAAATATGAAATATGAAGTATGATCATTATGTATTTCTAATTGCCAAAATTAACAATTAGCTCAAAACTAAGAATTCAAGGTTGATAGGTTCAACATAAATATGACTTTTACATTTCCATTAAGTAAAAAGCTACTACTTGTAAGGAAGATTTCATGATAAAAAATATGATATACATAAGAATATCATTTTATAAATCAAATAGCACATATACAATCAAATTTATCATTTACTATTCATTACTTTTATTAAAAAATAAATATTACTTTCATAGTAAGCAACCTAAAATGATTTAGTAGTTCATAGGATTTAAGAGCAAACCATTTGCACATCAATTGATAAGAGAAAGTTATCCACAAAAAAAAAAGAAATAAAAAGAAACATATGAGATGCCTTCCTAGCCCCAAAACTAATAAAATAAAGGTAACATTTAACATTTAACACTTCATTGCTCATCTAATCTTCACTACCTTCTTGATCTAGAGGTTACCTTGAAAGTTCCAATGTCCTTCTCATCAAAGGATAATTTACTATCATCTTTTGAATAGTTGGACAAATTATTCAATGCATTCTATTGGGTGGTCATGTCATCCAAAGGCACCTAGATTTCTTTTTGACCTCTTCAAAATTCCTTCTGCATGCTAGATAAGGCACCCAAAATCTATTCCAAAATTTGTTATGAAATGAACCTACTTGTTGAAGTGGTGCCCATTTCTTATTCTAACATATAGGATGCTAGTATTGGTAGTAGCCTCATTATTAATGGTGTGATTCCTAGGTAGGTTAAATGCCTTATTATTTCCCACTTAATATTCCAAATTTTAACCCTATTTGGAATTAGAACTTCCTTGTAGCATAATAGGGCATGCATTGAAAATAGAAAGTAAACATGAACTTGCTACCCCTTCCTAGAAACCTTCTCAATGTGCAATTATTACTACAAAAAATGCATTCAAGTGAAGGTGTAATTTAGAGGGTTCTTCTCTATAATGGCTTCTATGAATTGCACCCTGGGGTCTATGATGTGATGATGGAATCAAATTGGTCATCAAATACATGATGTAGCATTTTCCATTCTAGTGGAATGACATTATACTTAACTTCCTTGCACATCAAAGGACCATAATCAAATGTATTAGTAATGCACTAGTCGCATAGAACCTCTCATTGTCTAGTAGTAATCCTAAGGCTACTGAAATGTTTGATTTTATAAAAGTGAGGTGGTGGCTTCCAATTCTGGCTTCAACAATAGTGGCCATGGTCCTTTAGTTATAGCAACATTCTTATTTATCATGACTTCTACCAAGAGCCAAAATTGCTAAAACTCTTTAGTAATGTACTACCTCTTGTTTGGAGAAATCAAGAAACTTAGGTCTTGATTTATAAGAAATACTAAAATTTTGGGATTGGTCATATTGTACCAATCATTGAACTCCATTTCAGGGTAGGTAATTTGATGATTATCCTTCATTGATCTAGACATTTTTTTTGTTTGTTCTTCTCTAGGTGAAACAATGCCAAAATGACTTAGTAACTACTAGCCCATGGTCGTTGCGAGTTTTCAACATCATCATTACTTAAAACATCTTATTCAAGAGGAAAAATGGATGCAAAAATATACCAAAACTCCATAACTTTGAGTTCCTATGCATGATGTTCCTTATAACTTATGCTTTTAACTCTTATCATGTGTGAGAGACTCAGCCTCATCTTCAATCATTTCCTCAAATTAGTGTTTCTTGTAGCTCTATCTACATCATTTTTATTTTCATTTATTCATAAAATTTTTTATCATTAGTTAGCCTACAATTAGCAATAGTCAATGACATTCTTTCCCTTACAACCCAAAGATTAGTCATCGCTAGTTGACCTCTCCACAACAACATCTAGTAATGATTTACTAGATGTTAAGTTGGCAACACTAGTTTCTTGGAATCACTGGCCCTATAAAGGATAGTGATTTGTAATTTTTGTGTATTTTTAAAAGGACTCTAATCACTACACCTTCCTATGCCAAGTATAACTAGATATGTCTCCTTATTCAATTTGCCCTTCTAAATCTAAAGGTATAGGAAGTTTCTCATTGGTTTTTACTAATACCTTACGTTATTGTTGGTTTGCAGTCATTTCTTTTTTCTATCAATCTAAATGAATTAAAAAGATAAGTAGCTTATTAAATTAGTTGAATGAGGCCTAATATGAATGAGGACCACACCCTCACAAGGTTTGCTTTGCACTAGGGTCTTGACTAATAATCTCGAGGATTATCCTATTTCAAGTTTTAGCAATTTGAGACACAACACCCTAATGGTCAATCCATAACTTGATGTCAAGCTTACCCCATCATGATTTTCTAGATGATTATAATGAAGAGGTTTAAATAAATATTGGAAGTTGGTCAACATTGCCTAGTTGATTAAGAATCATGTCATTATCTAGGTGCTAACTCACATATCTAATGATTTTGAGGATCTAATGATTTGATATTGTCTTTTTAGTGACGTCTTTTAGTTGTTTCTTGTCATATCATTTTAATTTCATTTGAAGGATTTTATTTCTATTGTGTAAGGAAACTAAAATTCTTAGAGGAAAACCATGCACTTATTGAAGCAATTATCATCCTTTCACCTTTTCTAATCTCAACTAAAATCCTAGCAATTTGGGATTAAAATAGAAATGATAATATATTCAATTAGAGTATCAAATAATACAATTGTATAATATATTATACCATAGTATAGAGTAGTCAATCATTGGTCAAGGTTGGCTACTTGTTAGGCTATCTATAACTATGGTCTTTTATTTATGTGAATAAAGAAAAAAGGTTATTTTGACATAACTAATTAATAAGAATAGGAACAACATATCCATTACCTTTTACTTTATTTTTAATTTAAAAATTTAGAATTTTAAGTTTAAAAACTTAGGAATAAATTGCAAGATTATGGGAAAATCATAATTCCCTTCTCTTGCTAAAGGCAGTTGTTGTGAATGTCTAGTTACTACGTATGGTCTTGCCTCATATTTCATAGATAATTCTCTTCATATCAACCAATAAAAATTCAAATTTTATCATGAATTGATTTGCTTGTATGAGCATGAATTTTCTTAGTTACTTTATTTATACTCATTTCTATTTTTTTGTTTTTTGTTTTAACTAGGAAAGGGAGAGAGAGAGAGAGAGAGAGAGAGAGAGAGAGAGAAAGTTTTAGTTCATTTAAGAGCAATTGTTGTACCCACTAATCCATGAGGTTCTTGTGTAAGTTGGTAACTATGCTTATCATTGGAGGTTCTTGTGGGGTGTAGGTTATAATAATAATAGAAATAAGCACTATCCCAATTATAAGGTTCTTGTTGGAGCTAATATGTTTTATTTATATTCCAAGGACTTTTGATAAGGATCCCATAATTTGTGACTAATGGGATTATATTATACATAATGTAGTGTGATCTAATCATAAGCTTCGAAGACTATGTTAAGTGGATCACTAAGAATACTCATGTATATCATTGCATTCAAGAAATATAAAAGATGATATGGTACACATAATACAATGAATATCTATGTTTCAATGGTAGAGAGTTAAGAAGAAAATATTTATAATTTTATATTTTATAATTTTTATGTATTTTATGAATATAAGAATAAAATAATAATAAATACATACACATCATAATTACACATAAAGAAGTGCAATACTTATAATTGCTTACATGTGTTGCCATCCCTTATGGGATAGGTTCAACACCATATAAGAAAAGTGATAAAAGATTCTTAGTCATAATCTCAATGATCCAAAACCATGCCATATAGTTGTGAACTCCTTGGATAAGGATGAATCGTTACAACTCAATGAAATGGAAATGAAATAAATATTTGTAGTGTTTTATGTTTTAAGATATTAATGATGTCAAATAAAGAAAAAAATCATAAGTTTTATTCATCGTGCAAACATTGGACTCCATATTAACCAAACAGTTCTAGGCTACATAAATAATGTAGCACTCTAACAAAGTCTAGTTGCACTTGTGAAAGTGATGGCTCAAAACATGGAGATATAAAATAGGAAGGAAATCAACTTATGCAAGGAAGGAAGAGCTCTCCATACATACCAAACATCAAAAGCTCAAATGGAATCAAAGTTATGCTTAAGATATGTATGATAGCTCATTCTAGATATTTATAGTTCTCACAATGTAATAGTAAAGGGTTACCAATGCCCAAATATCAATAGAGGCTCATCAATGCAATTCAGACCAATTCTAATTACACTATAGGTGAAGTATGTTAAACCAAAATAGAAAGCAGTGTGTCAACACCCATTCAGTAGCATAGAGTAGTTAGTGCATCCTCCAAATGACACTTCCAATTGCCAGTCTTGGGTAAAATCTAAAAGCCAAGGGGACATGCCAAAAGGGTCATAGGATGCTTGAACAAAGCCAAAAACATCCTAAGGAACTTAGAACATGCACAAAATGTTGAAGCAAAACATAGAAAATAAGGGTGTAAGCTCAGGAGACATAAACTTTAACCAAACACACTAGGATTACAAACACAAGGCATGTGAAATACTTCTAAAGTCCAAGGCTTACAATAAATATACAAAATACCATTGGATACCTCATCATTCCCGTATGATTAAGTAAAGCAAGTTCCATAGTTTTAAAGCCTAAAACACAAAAATAGGGACTAGATACATAACAAGGTTAATGTGGAGAAATTATAAATGTTAAAATAACTTTGACACAAGATGCATTACAAAATTACCACTGTAAAAAGAGGATTCAAGGATGGTGACTGACAAGAAGAGTCCCTTGCATGCTTGCAAAACTAAAGATGCATTAGGCTTGATGAAAATCTCTAATAAATCTTTTGGCTCATAATCAATTAATGATTATTGTGCATACCGACTATTTGTAGTTCAAGAACACAATCTTTCTATTACTAGATCTACCTTTAAGAGAGGTCCTTTAGCTTCTAGATCAAATTTTTGTTCTTAAGGTAGAGTTGAAGGGTATTGTCTTTTTAACAATCCATAAATTAAGACTTAAGATCTCATAATCAATTTTTTCATGGGCCTCATGTATGAAAAGTTCACTTGCATAAACATGTTGAACTACAAAAATGATAAAAATCATCTAAATTCTTTAAGCACTAACACACCATTGTAAAATTCATGGATGAAAAAAATGGTAAGTATGATTCCCAAAGAAAACAAGAAAAAAAATCATAGTTGAATGCTAAGGATGTACATTGGTATGGTTTATGATATAAGAATGAATTGAAGAATACATATCCAAATATGCCTTTCCCCCATGATTAAGTTAGAAGACACTAGCCTTGGGTAACATAAATTAGATACACATACAAAAGAATATAAGCATAACAAATAAAGATATAAACATAGGAATTGATAAGAGCATGCATACCCTACATCCTAAGAAAACCAAAAGGCTCTAAAACATGTGATACCATCAACCAAACAAACTAAGATATGTAAGAACATAAAGTATGACTTAGTTAAACATCTAATCTGTAATCAAAGTACATGGGTAGTAAATAGAGGTGAAAAGAAATATTATTTATCAAACCATTAGGCTCATCAAGTTAAAACCATACAAATAGAAGATTAATTAAGTACCTTATGCCATGCAACCACTACCATCCTCAAAGATAAGCTTGAGATTGCTCACTCATAATGCCAAGCCATCTTGAATTCATAATAGGATCCTCCCCATACTAGGCACCTATCTTTCCTACCCTTGTGAAGCCAATTGATGGAACACTTGTGGATTCATAATAACTAGTGAGACATTAATGTCAAATATGAGTTCATCCTCTTGGATGCCAAATCTTATCCCTTACTTTACCTAATCAACTGTTTAGTACCCAGAACAATGCATATAATGGAAAGAAAAGAGATGGGAAATAAAAGATGAATGAATGAGAGAGAAGGTAAGAGTGTAATATCATTGGATTTCTAATCAACCATTCAATTAGCTCATGAAAGCACATGAGCACATTCTACATCCTCTGAGAGATCCACTACCACATTCATTTATCGCTACTTGTTCACATGGTGGGGATATATCTCTATGTTCCCCTTCCAAGTGTAAGTTCATACCTACCATTGCTAGTTTCATCTAGCCTTTATTATTTTGTAGTCCAAAAATTAGTGAAATCAAGCAAAATAAATGTATTACAAATCATCTAAAATTCAAGATTTTTGTTTAGTTTTCTACCATCTGTATACAT
Source organism: Gnetum montanum (assembly GCA_015680685.1). Taxonomy (NCBI): domain Eukaryota; kingdom Viridiplantae; phylum Streptophyta; class Gnetopsida; order Gnetales; family Gnetaceae; genus Gnetum; species Gnetum montanum. The sequence goes on along the minus strand of MNCI01014985.1, from coordinate 56,704 downwards.
ATGTATTGTAGGTTCCTCAAATTTTTCTTTACCAAAAATCTCTTGTTGATTACTTTGGATATTCTAATCAATCCTAATTTCAATAACAATTACAATGCCATGAACAAGAAATTGGAATACTCATGATAGGATATGGTCATTGATGGGACGTGATATCGCATGGGCCGTGATATCATGTATACGATATCGCGTCCTCACTACGATATCGCATATGCGATATCATGTCTTGCCTACGATATCGTGTACGTGATATCGCAGCATGCCGCCAAATCTATAAATAAGAGGTGTCCCTCCCTTGTTTCTCATTCTAGATCTAGACCCTTAGTGAAACTCTGGCAGTTTTACCTCTCTAGAGATAGAATAATTTTCATGTGCCCGCAGTAGGAGCTCCAAAGTGAACGGATCTTTATTCGAGCAAATATTGTACCTGAGCACAAGTTTGTGTACGGCAATAAAGACAAATTGTTGGATAAACCTTGCAGTGCATGGAATAGGCTAAATAGGACTTTAATTATTGTTATTTATTGCTCATCATTTAAATGCTTTATTAGTTAATTAAATCTCTCTCAAACCTTCTCTCACAGTTAAGTGCATTCAGTACGACCGCTTCGAGCACGTGCGTTACACTTGGTAATCCCAGTAACGGCTAGCGTTTCGTAATCCCAAAAGGTTGCATTGGCTCAGGGTGTGAATGGCAAGTGGGAACAGATACTGATGCTAGGTTAATTAAGGCTTAGTTAGTTAGTTAAAGTTAGTTAGTTAGTCTCTTCACCCTTTACCTCATTAAAATAGGTGATAAAAGACAAAAGATATAAAAATCACATACCTTAGACTTACTTAACCATACAACCGTGACAAATACAAGTAAGTCTAGGAAGACAACAAATGATTAACCTTAAGTGTTCCATGAGGCATGTAGGCACTTAGTCTGCGGAGTTCGACTGGATCACACGTGTAACACTCATATTCATATGGTTGAGTGCACAGGTACCTCGCCACTCATCAATCATGATTTGGATCAAGGGTTATGATCCCTAGCAACAAAAAATTTAGGAATTGTGTGGGAGCAACATTTAAGGTTATAAGAGTTTACTAAGAGAAAGACTTCTAGGCCTTCATTTCCATGGGTAGGGATGAACCCAGAGATTATCTTAGATTATTATATTTGGAGGTCAAGTGATTTAGAAAATGGGTTAAACATGAGACAGACCTTTCATGGGTATTAGTTCAACCCCCTATTTTGATCTTAATGGAGTAATTATAAGATTGGTCCAAGAAAGTAAAAGTACTAATTTGGGTAGATAGATAAGCTTGTTCTTATATTGCTTTTACTATTATCACCTCTTCTCATCATCATCATTTTACTATTTTTTATCTTTTTTTGTTCTTTCTCTTTTTTTTCTTTTATCTTTTCATTTTTATTCATTTTCAATTCATTATTTTTCATGAGAAGACGGATCTTTGAATAGTGCATGAGAACTATGGGATTGAGTGGAGTGCTAGATCATCACAGGAAGTTCATAACTTGTATGAACATGAGAATTCATCCCTCATCACATGACACATATAGGTCCATGAGATCATGACCCTCTTCTAACCAAGATAATCAGGCATGACAGCATGTGCACCTTGGTCTTGTCACACTAGTCAAACCCATCCAATGGTTACAAGGATCCTCAATGAGACATCCTTTTGTTGCTAGTAACTAATCACCCTTCCAGAATTCTAAAGCTCACATGCTAAGGTGTAGACCCACCACTTGTCCATGGTTCCAGTAGCTTTACCTTTCATATCTCATAGTGTGAGTTCCTACTCCCTACTAAATTTGAGCCCAATTCACTAGTGATGAATAGAGAAAAGTGGATGGATGAATTCCATTGTATGGACAAGGAGTAGGGACACACCCATTCACCATCATATCTATAACTCACTCATTCATCATTGGCTTATTGGATGAACATTTATAAAGCACATTAATTGATTTTTTCACATACATAAAATGTACTTAAGGAAAATAAAAGATCATGAATGATTAATAATGAAATAAAAAATGTAAAAATACTAACTATGCACACAAAATTTATTAAAATAACTAAACAAAATAATCGAAAAGAAAGAAAATTTGAAGGATCCCTTTGCCACGACTAATTCATATCTATCGCCTAATAGACTTTTGACTATAAAATACAAGATTAATTATTATGTACTCACAAAGGAGAAATATATTTTTGTATTGCTTTAGGTGTTGCCCATTGACCAAGAAAATATTGTCTAGCCTTTCTAGTAAATATGTGCTTCACCAGACTAGTAACTAGTGTGGATAATGTAGGATATTTCCCATTGAAATTAAAATTTTTCAAAGTGGGACAAGTATGATAGATTAAAATAGTAAACATTACCAAGTTTGAAATTAAACTATCTTGCATGAACCTTGTGATAAGGCTTGGTATAGAAATTTTCTAACTCATTACATATCAAGGTGATTCTATGATTTTTATCAAGAAGATTAAGACTAATTAAGCTCTCTTTCTATGTAGAATCTAAGATCATATCAAAATCCACCACATTGCCTACGTTTTTCATTTTAAGATTAGTGGATAGTTGTGAAACTTGTCTATATACTAGCTCAAATATGATGTAGCCAACAGGATTTTTTCATGTTATTCAATAGGTCCAAAAAGCATCATTAAGTTTATTGATCCATTCTTTTCTGTATCTACCAATTATTTTCCTAAGTATTTTAACAATTTCATAGTTAGTAACTTTCACTTGGCCATTGGTTTGCAAAAGATAAGGGAAAATTAATTTATAATTAACTTCATAAGATTCCAATAAATTCTTGAAAACCTTACTAGTAAAGTTTGTACCATTATTAGAGATTAAGATTCAAGGAATATTGATGAGTGGCAAGGTACCCCTACACTCAACCATATGAATACGAGCGTGTACGCATGATCTGGTTGAACTCCACAAAATGGACTAGTTATGGTATCTAGATAGTTACACATTGATCGTAGTTCGTTTTCTTCTCACCTAGACTAGTATTCACTTATCATGTATGGTTTAGTCCCAAGTGAGGTATATGATATGATTTCTAACACTAGGCTACTCCTAGAGACAATAGAAAATAATCTTGATTAAACTAATAAGCAGTAGAAAATGAAGTCTAAGTTAGCCTAAGTGCGATGAGCATCCATTCTTAATCATCCGTATGCATCTTGGACCTCATGTACTACTTTTGGGATTACCAACTGCACATTACTTAAGCACTCCTAAATACGCTACTGGGTTACCAAGTAGTTACACTTCAAAGTTTGTGATTAAGTCATACTCATTTTGCATTTAACAACAGGAATAGTAAATGATGGTAAAGAAATATTAACTAAGAAAATAATAAATAATAATAATAATTAAACAATTTAAAACTAAGTGAATGCTACAATGATGGAGTAATCTTGATCTTTATTGCTGATCATGTGCATTTCCAAGTACATCACACTCGAATAAAGGTTCCGTACAATTACAATCATCACACTGCAGGCATGCACTAGGAAAGAACTGAAATGAATTGAAAAATGACAAAAAAAACTCTACACTTACACTTACCAACCCCCCTTTCCTGTGCGCCTGAATGTGGTATTTATGGGCCTACATAGGAATCACAATATCGTGTATTCAATATCGTTATCTAGGCTACGATATTGCATACCCAATATTGAGGATCTGATATCAGGGCCTAGCAAAACATGATTCATCAAATATCAAACCTACGGAATACATTATTCCAAAGGAAGTTTACTATAGTGGTAGATGAATAATCTTTAATAGTAATAACTTCCATCCCCTTTGTTTAATAGTCTATGCATATAATAATATATGCTTTATCATTAGAGGTTGGAGAGATGGGGTTGACAAAGTCAATCTCCTACACATCAAGGAGCTCTAGTGCATGAATTCAATATTGTGGTTCCTCCATAGATGAGGACATACCTTCATCACATTGGCACTCATCACAACAATGCACAAAGTGTTGAGCATCATAAAACATGATGGGTTAAAAATAGCTAGTGAGTAGTAGCTTCATCATAGTTTTCTTTCTAGCATAGTGCCCACCATACACAACATGGTGCATGTGAGCCAAGATGGTGCCTTAGCTCTCTTCTAGAAAATACCACTTTACAAGGCCATCAAGTCATCTCTTGTAGAGATGCTTTTTGATAATCAATTAAGTTCTTGGTATTGGAATTGTTAGGGATTTTATTTGTTCTACCTAGGAGGAATCTTCTTGAACATTGGGTAGTTAAGAATGTCCATGAATCATGGATAGTCATATTCATTTTAAATTAAAAATGACCTTATAAATAGTATCATTTGAAAAGTCATTAGGAAACATACTTTTCTCTTTGTCGCTAATTTATAACCATGATAGATGAACTTCCATCACATTTTTGACTTCCTTGTGATCAATCATGTGGAGATTAAACTCCTACAAAAGAACCAGCCATTAAATCACCTAAGTACTAACATTTGATTTGTTTATGAGGAACCAGATGATACTGTAATCAATATGGATGAAGATTTTGCACCCAAGAACATAATGCCTAAATGTTTGTAGTGAAAAATTTATGATCATTAGCTCCTTTTTAGTGGTGATGTAGTTCAATTGAGGCCTCACAATGCTTTGGCTGGCAAAGTGGATGTAGTAGGATCTCTTCTTTTCATTGAACTACATTAGGATTACACCTAATGCAATGTTAGAAGCATATGTCTTTATAAGGAATGGTTGAGCCCAATTAGAACTCTATAACATTAGGGCTTAGGTTAGCCTTTTCTTCAGATATTTGAAGACATTTTTACATTATTCACTCCATAAGAACAAAATAGCTTTCTTCGTGAACCCAAATAAAGGCATGAATATTCTAGAATAATCTTTAATGAATCTATGATAATGGCCTATATGGCCAAGGAAAGATTGCACCTCTTTGATCGTTGTTGGAATTTGTGTCATGTTTTTAATGATGTGACTCTCGTTAGGATATACTTCAATCCCCTTCTTGGAAACTTTGTGCCTAAGAAAAATATCCTTAGTTACCATTAACTTGCTTTTCTTTTAGTTTAGATTTAAGTTCACCTAGCAACAACAACATGGAACAACTTTGAGTTGATCCAAGATCCTTTAAAATGTTTCTTTATAGGTAGAAAAGTCATTCATGAACATCTTCACACTTTTATGAATGTAATCTTGGAACAAAAACATCACTAGCCTTTCGAATATGGTTGGTACATTACACAATCCAAAAGGGCATGCATTTGAATGTAAAGGTTTCCCATGAATAGATGAAAGTAGTTTCTACTTAATCTGCTAAAGAGATGTTAATATGATTGTAACCAGAGCACCCGTTAAGAAAGCTATAGTGCTCTTGGCTAGAGATATTATCTAGCACTTGGTCTATGAATAACAATAAGAAATGGTCCTTAAAGGTGGTAATTTTTAACAATCTATAGTCAACACAAACTCTCCATTCATCATCTTTCTTTAGTGTGACTATAGATGAAATGGGTGTGATGAAACTAGCTCACAAGATATAGATGATCTCATTTTTTACCACATCCCTCATGTTAGGATTAAGTCATTCTTGAAGTATCCATTGAGGCCTGACACTTGAGTCCATATATATGCAGTGTTAACAAATAAAGAAGTCAATTCTCATAAGTTTATCATGGGATTAGGTAAAAGCTTTACTTCACTTTAAAATTACCTTTTTCAACTCGATCTTTTGGATGGTCATTAGAGTGAAATTAATTATAATAGGATGATCATGAGTGAGGAATAAGTACTCTAAGTCCTTTGAAAGTAGCTTGAGTTTTAGTTGTGATGTGAGTATATTCTGGGATAAATCAAGAATGTCCCAAAATTCAAGATCATACCATACCACAACGATAGCCTACATTATGATCTTTACTAGTGAATTATATGGTCTAGCATTAGGTAAGATAAGAGAATTAGCTGGTCCTTTCAAGACTTGATTTGTGCTTCATAGATCAGATGTTCTTTAAGGTAATTAACATCTCTAATGACACAAAGATGTTTCGTGATACAATAGTTATAGCCATGCTTACCACATGACTAGGAAGGATTACATGAGATCTACTTATAATGTGTCTTTCTAGTCTCATCTTTCCTACTGATTTCAAGGTGAAGGCCTTGGAAGACTAACTTGGCATTGATGGTGTTTAATTAAGCTCTTCCCATGATAATAGAAAAGTTGTCTTCCATTGAAAAGATAAAAAACCTTCCAATTTTTATTTAAACAAATAAGGAATGCTAATTTGTTACCAGCCCAAAATTTTGAACTGCTATTCTAAGATAATGCCAATAAGATGGATGATAAAATATAACAAAATAGCTAAATACTCAAATAACCATTGTCCAATGGAGGAGTACGAAGGGAAGAGATGCTTAGCGAAGTAATCAGAAACTCTCTTGTAAGATAAAATTTATAACCATAACCCAGACCTCACCTGGGAAGGCATAGCATGTCTAACATCGTCTTAGAAGGGAAGAGATGCTTAGCGAAGTAATCAGAAACTCTCTTGTAAGATAAAATTTATAACCATAACCCAGACCTCACCTGGGAAGGCATAGCATGTCTAACATCGTCTTAGTGCTGAACAGCTCCAATCTAGATCCTTGGAAAAACAAACTGCAGGAAAATTTAGAGGGTTTCATCCTTCATCAAAGCAAAGAGAAATAGAATTGCTAAGCCAGGTGCCACCCGAGGTAGCAAATTGAAATAGAGTCCCAAAACCAAAACCTGAAATTATCAACCTCAAGAATATTGCAGAATCCAAGCAACCCAATTTGAAGCAACAAGCAATTCAAAGAAAGAAAAGAGGCCAAAAAATGATATACAGGTAGCAAACTGGAAAATTCAGAAGCAAAGAAACCAAACAGGGAAATTTAGAGATGAACCTGCAAAATTGGTAAGGGAATTTCTAGAGGCAGATCTGTCAAACCCATATCAATGACTGCAGTATGAGATTTTGGGGATGAGGATGAATGGGCCGGAATATCCGGAAATGCAGTAAACGATTGCTGCTGCTGTTGCTACTTCTTTAATTCCCCATTGTGCCATTTTGTTTCGCATTTACTTTTGGTGAGGGCGAAAAAGCAAAGGATGAAGAAATGGGATATTAGCAAGCACACAACTGAATTGAATTTCCTAAAACGTGATACAGATTTTCTGCAAAACAAGAATTTCACTTTGTAATCTCGCACTGCACATGGGTTTCTTATTTTTTAACCTGTGTGGCCCCTGCCAAGCATCTTTTACTTTAATTTTGATACAGAACGAGAGGCAAAAGTTACGTTTGGTCCCATTAGGGTGTAAAAAACCTATGTCCTCAGCCTCGAATGCCCATGCCTCCATTGCCTGACCATCCCATCATCGTATGGATCTCCGTCCTTATATGCCCATCCCTCACTGATGAGAATGAAATGTGATGCCAACAATGTCGAACAAAATTTAGATTTAGGCCCCATTTCTTTGCCCATTTCTAAGGAAAGAATGGAAGGTAACTTTTGCCGTTTCCTCGATGACGAGCAGTGGCTTCCTCAGCGATGTTGACAATAGGTGTGGTGGCCCAATCGAATTCCAACTCTCCTCAAGGCGTCAATCTTCCGTGTAGGCCTAGGGCGCCAAATCCTTCTCACATTAGTTGTTGTAAGTGTTTTCATAAATTTTTTATTTTCATTTCTTTCACGGCTGTTTTGTGGAACATTTCAACATTCTATTCATATTTCAGCATTGCATAATTGCTAGTGTAACCGTTTTCATTAGTATTTTATTTTTGATAGGCATGCTTTAAGTTTGTGCTCATGGAGCCCTTGAATTTTTGTCACAATATGGTCATTTTTTTATTGACTACTAGTGCATCTTACATCCCTGCATAGTTTATAGGTTGTGATATGTACTCGCACGAGGGCATAAAGTGTTATGTGAGAAGATGCAAGTCGCAAAGTTATTACAATTTAGAACATCACAATTATAACCTTGAACAAAATGTAAATAGTGCAATGGGTTCTACGTAGGACATCACAATTAGCACCTTGAACGAAAGTTAGATAGTGCAATTGGCTGCATAATGCATGACATCGCAGTTTGTGTGTAGTACTAGTTGTGAACCACTACATCTTGTAGGTGTTTTAGAAAAGGTATTTTGTGAGGACATGTGAGTTACGGGTTCTCGCAGTTGGCACGAATGAAATTGGATTGTAAATTATTCTCCCAACTTTACTAATGAGGAATATGAATAGCCCTTATCTCACTCACTTCTTGATTTAGTCATTGTCTTGTGAATGTTTTTATTTTTTATGATTTATTAGAGAAGGTTCATTTCATTATTGTGGTAGTAGATCATCTATAATATATTACAATACATTAGTAAATGTTACCAATGTTAAGATAATTTCCCATTATTATTGTTTATGGTATCACTGCTTGATGTTTAAATGATTATGATACGTTTGTAAATATTATCAATGCTAAGATCATTCTCCATTTATATTAATTTCATTGTAGGATTATTAGAGAAGGCTATTATTCTGTTTACATTTTCTTTGTAATTAGGGGATATTGTTGAAGTAATGTATAAACATGAAACTTGTAAAAATGATGGGGATTAGCAAAAGGGATCTTCCACATGAGTACTTGTTGTTTTTTATATGAAATAATCTTAGAATTGATATTATAGATGTCTTAATTCAAGTAGTTTTCTTTATTTTACATTAGCACTTTATTTATTTGCATGAATTGCAACTATTGGCATTGTTTGTCAACGTAATCTGCAAACAATTTTAGACTTGACAGAAATGTTTGTCCTTTCTCAAAAATTGAAGAAAATTGAAATTTATCACTGGATGACAATGAATGAAAGTTATGATAAGAATGTTGTTTGTAGCTTTTACGAATGGTTGACTAATAGTGTATCTGTTGTGGGAAGTACTTTACAAGCTACTATTCAAGGACAAAATTTCACCTTCAAAGTCCATGACATTGCAGATTTTATACAAGTTCCATGTGGTAAAGAGGCAGCTATCAAGGATCAAAGGTGGAAGAAATGTGAGAATAATCTAATCTCGTATGGTAAAAAATTTGATATGAAAGATGATAATCCTACTAATTTTTTAGAGGTATTTTGCCCTCCAAATTTATGCAGTGATCTTTATTTCTAGCAAAAGCAATGAAAGAGAAGATTTATAATAATGCAATTTTACTCATATGGGCATTGGATGATGATTGCATCGACGAGGCTTCGTCTATGTATCATATTATACTTCAACGAGGCCTCGTTGACGTAATCTCTATGTTCAACTATCAATATGCATCCACTAGCTGCATTTATGGCAAGAGAGATTTTTTAATAGCAAAGCTCTTGCACTTTGTTTAATTAAGAGTTAGAATTATCCTCCTGAGTGTTTGTAGCAAGAGTCATTGAGTGTATAGATCTTTATTTGAGCATTGTTGTACCTGAGCACAACTGTGTGTGCAATAATAAAGATGAGATTTCTAATAAATCTTGCAGCACTTTGGATAGATTAAATATTTTATTTATGCATTTAATGTTTTTAATTATTTATTTAATGCTTTCAATTATTTATTAAATGTTTCCAGTAATTGAGTTAATGAAGATATTAAGAAAGATTAAACACATAAGTACAATCACTTCCACCATAACATGTATTCGCTTGGTGATCTCAGTAGCATTATTGCTTAGTATGCCCAGTAGCGTAGCGCTTGATAATCTAGTAGTGGATACGTGGGTTTAGGATGTGCACGAAAAGTAGGACCAGATGCTCATATTAGGACTAGTTAGATACTAGTTAATTAGTTAATTTAAATTAGTTAATCTAATCACTTTTATCTCACTTTGAACACCAAACTATAAAATATAAAATGATAAAAATCAAATGCCTCAATTAAACTTAACCCTACTAGCATATGTCACAAGTGTAATTGAGAAGACAATGATTGACCTTAAGGCAAAGATTCACTTCCTAGAAGACTAGCACTCTGGAAACTACAAAGTCCGTATAATTCAGTCAGATCACACATGAACACTTGTGATTGTATGGTTGGGCGTAGTGGTACCTTAGCGCTCATCATTGGCATTGTTGCCAAGGACTTTGTTTGTTGATATGTGCGCTATTTAGGTTTAAGTGAATACCATTAATATCATTGTACAAACCTCAAGGTCAATATCATTCCCGCTATACATAGAATTATAAAAGCACATCGATAATTTTATTTTATTTTGCAAAATGTCTTTTTCTTCTCACAAATGCAAAGATGTCAAATTGTCGATCTCACAAGAGTGCAAAGTGGTATATACTCATCCAAATGAGTATGTACCAGACTTCACCTTCATCCTACATTAGGATGAATAGCTACAATGGCATGATATAGAGGGCAACATCATCTTGCCCCCTAGATTAATTTGTGCCTAGGATGCTATTTCAAACCCTTAAGAAGTTGGACATTACAAATCTACACAAAGAATAAGTTGTGAATGGTTATGACACTTGGAACTACTATCCCACTAAAACACAACACAAGCGAGATCGACATCAAGAGAAGCTCCATGAGGCTACAAAGGGAAAACATTTCACTAATCCCTTGTTCCTACTAGATGAAGATAAAAATGAGGATCCTCCCTTTGAAGGTTCTCAACATGAAGATTTTCCACCCATGTTATTGATGATGAGGGTGTGACCATGAACCTATGATCCACTATTCATAAATTAGGTTCATGAAAAAGTAACAGCCAAGGTAGGGACTTGGGCAAGCATCACAATAGCAAGGTATCTAAGGATGGTAATCATAATGAGTGAAAAAGTGATGGTAGACACTGTGGTGGTGATGATGGTCCACCTTCCTCTTCATCCGATTCCAAACATTCCTCTTCATTTGATGGTTCTCATAGAAGCCACTATCAAAATAATCATGATGAAGGCCACCAAGACAAAAGGGGTGGTTAAACCATCATTAGCATCATCGATGCAGCGATGATGATGAACCTCTATTGGTGACTCAAAATATGCTCAAAATTGTGGAGGCAATTAGAATTCTAACTAGGCATATCAAAGATAGTTAGATCAAGCGCTTATACCTAAAAAATATTCCAAGATTTGAGGGGGGATAGAACTTTGATCCATAGACACATCTACAAGCTTTCCATGATGTCTATGCCTTACAAAACATAGAAATGAATGGCAGAAACTCAAGCTCTTCCCTAGGATACTCATCAAGGAAGCTGAAAGTTGGTACTAGTCCTTGAAGTTGGAATCCATTCACCGATGGAGTACCATGTTAGAGCTATTTAATGATAAATACTAGACGTACTCCAAAGTGTCTAATTTGAGAAGGCAAACCCAAGGTTGGAAATAGGGAATACATGAATCCTTGGATGCCACCATGGGTAGATAATATTCATTCTTACATTGCTACCCTAGCCATGATTATTCTCAGAGGGAACAACTTTGCCACATCATAGATGGGCTCAGAGCAGAAACTAGAAAAACCCTTAGGGTGTATGCCCAAGGAAGATTATCTGAACTGAGAGCTCATCAAATCCAAAGGCTAATTAAGCAAGTAGTAAAAGAAGAAGGTGAGCTATGAAAAAGGGAAAGTGTGGAAGAGCATAATAGGGATCCTTCCATCAAGAAATGAGAGGTTCAATTTTGTGACAAGGAGGAGTCATGACTTGATGAAGTGGTGAATAGGAAAACCTTGCTCATCCAAAAATTTGGCAAAGGTTGATGAATTATGGAACTATTTGGATGAAAAATTTCAAATTGCTATGAAGATTGCTGAAGAATCCAAAGAGCAAAATAGTGATCATAACCACAGAAGGCAAAAATGAATTTGAATGTGCCTACCAAAGAGGTAAGGGAAAAGTTGTTGCCATAGAAGAAGTTGTGGAAAATGACTCTAATGATGAAACTAAATGTGACATCTATCAATACAAACATTTAATGGGTTGTTACCCTATGGTGTCACACTTAAAAGAGTCTGGGGGTGTATGCATTGAATCCTTGACTAACATGTAGGCAAGCACCTAGATGATTGCCTTACCCTCAAAGCAATCCAAGGTAGTTCCACCAACAACAACAAGCTTACTACCCAAGTGGAGCTCCTCCACAACCGTATGAATAATACCAATAGTGGTACCAACCATAATTGTCGGGAATGCCACTGCCAAGCTAGCAGTACCCTTATAGGCAACTATATCCATACGAGTACTATGTTTAACAACCTATCTCTCCAAGAAGTTTTGCAAGTCATACCTCATTTTAGCATCACTATTACCCTCTGGAGTACCATCAAACACATTCACCATTTTCTTGGAGGAAAAACCCATATCCATACCATTGTCCGCATCTGTCTGCACACACACCTTCATCTTCAACATAGTTACCTCTTGCTCTATCCATGCAGGGTGAGATTCCTCCATAGCCACAACCATGAAATGCTACGAGGGCTGTACATTCACAATTGGCTTTCCAAACGAGTGGTTTGGATAATCAATCCAAAAAAAGACCTTTCTTCTGACTCAGCAGTCCTCTTTAATCCTCACAACCTAGTCTAGTTGATCGTCCTACATCTCCAATACCTTCACCCTCTTCATCAAATACCTTTGAGTACCATTCAAACCAAGTGCTAGCTCATGTTGTTTCTAACTAGATCAAGGTTGGAAATCTTTCCACAAAAAGATCTGACCCAGGAAGTCCACTCATTTACCTATAGATCACTAGACATGAGCCATGCAAGGCTCTTCTTGACTCTAGTTCTAGAGTTATCTCATCTCCCATGACATGTATAAGGCCTAGAACCTACCACCTCTTAAGAAGAGCAACATCCATTTAGAATTGGTAGATCAATTAATTATTTTCCCTTTAGGATTAGTAGAGGACATTGTGACCACAGTTTGTGGGTGGTCATATCCTATTGATTTTCTAGTGATTAAGGTTGAAAACTACAAAAGTGACTTTCCCATCATTATGGGAAGAGCTTGATTAATCATGGTTGATGCATGTATGAGCATAAGGGACCTATCTCTAGAAATATCCAAAGAAAAATAATTGGGTAAAATAGAGAATAAGCGTATTCTATGCATCATGTACAACGATAATGGATGCAATTACATGCAAAAAATTTGGTTCGTCAAAAGTACATACATTAAAGCATGAAATTAGTGTGCATAAGAAATCAATATTTAAAGGTGTCTGTATGTAGTAGCCACAAAACAAGAGGACACCTAGTGGTTGATAGGTAACTCAGATAGTAGCACACTATTCATGGAACCAATTGAGAGCCTAGCATGTGCTTATGTTAAAGGCATGGACAAAATTGAACAAGTTCATTTTCAACTCTTTAACAAAGATGATGATACCTATTGGGGAGAGTTGGAAATTCTTGATAACTTAAAGGTGGCTAACAAATGGCCAAAAACCTTTGCTTGGTCATATCCCAAGCTAATTGGAATCAATCCAAGGATATGCCAACATCGTATTTACATTGACTCAGCCATGAAGCCTAGAAGGCAATCACAGAGGTGGCTGAATCCAAAATTGAAGTAAATTGTTAAAGAGGAAATTGAACAAATCCTCAAGGTAGGGTTCATCTATCCAATTGCAGATAGTGAGTGGGTTAGACCACTCGTAATTGTATCGAAGAAAGGTGGGAAATGGTAGGTCTGCATCAACTTTAGGATGTTGAATATGGCAACAATTAAAGATCATTTTCCATTGCCATTTGTGGATCAAGTGTTGGACACCATATCTGGGCATTATTATTATAGCTTCTTGGATGGTTATAGTGGCAATAACCAAATCCAAATTGCATCAGAAGATTAGGCTAAGACAACATTCATGAGTCCCTGGGGGACTTTTGCATATTGTAAGATGGCATTCAGTCTATGCAATGCCCCTACAACATTTCAATGCCTAGTCCTTAGTATCTTCCAACAGTAGATTAGTAGTGGTGTGGAAGTCTTCATGGATGACTTTTCCACCTATGGAGCTACATTTGAGCAAGCCTTAAATGGCCTTAAGTAAGTGATGAGTGGCGAGGTACCCCTACACTCAACCATACGAAACGAGCGTACCACGCGTGATTTGGTCGAACTCCGCAGACTAAATGCCTAAACGCCCCATGGAACACTTGGGGTTAATCATTCGTTGTCTTCCCAGACTTACTTGTTGTTGTCATGGTGTATGGTTAAGTCCGAGGTATATGATTTTTTTGGTCTTTTATGGTTTTATGTCTTCTATACTAAGAGTGAAGGGTTGAGAAACTAGCTAACTCTAACTAATTTACTAAGTCTAAATTAACTAGCATCAGCATCCGTTCACACTTACTATACACACCCTGAACTATGCAACTGTGGCTACCAAACTAATCGTTACTGGGATCACCACACGTAACGCACATGCTTGAAGTGGTCGTACTGAGGCATCTAACTAGCCTAAGCGTGATGAGCAGCTGATTCCTTGACTAGCTGTACACATCCGTAGATGCTCGTAATCAAGTCGTACTCATCTCGTGTTCTAGGAGACAAGGGTGAGAGAATCTAATTGCGATGAGTAGCCGATTCCTTGGTTAGCCGTACACATTCGTCAATGCTTGTAACCAAGTCGTACTCATGCCGCGCTAATGCATGTAATAAATAACAAGTAGGAAATAACATGTAATAAAACTATTCCATGCACTGCAAGGTTTATCCACAAAGCTCGTCTTTATTGCCATACACAACTTGCGTTTAGGTACAAAGCTACTCAAATAAAGATCCGTTCACTTGGGGACTCCTACTGCGGGCACATGGAAACTATTCTATCTCTGGAGTGACTAAACTGCCAGAGCTTCACTACTGCTAACCTAGGATAACAAATGAGGGGAGTGCTACCTCTTATTTATAGATTTGGTGGTGGACCGTGATATCGTGTATGCGATATCGCAGGGGACGATGCGATATCGCATCTCATCATACCCCCATGACTGAATGAAAAATCGTCCTCGAGTTCCTTACAATAATATCAGGTAGGTATGGAATTATTGAGGGGAATGGAACTAACGGGATGACATGTGAACAGATCATTATTACAAGACTTGACAAAACTGGTGTTCATGACAACAAGGGTGAACACCTTATTACAATGACATCAGGCCTTAGTTGGTAGCTGAGAAAGAAAGAGAGAGAGAAAGAAGTGTTGCTGCTGCCAACGCCAAGATTGCACCTTCATTGTCCATCCGTAAGTGCACCATTGATCTTGCTCCTTGCATCGCTACATCTAGCACGGCTCCACTCCAAGTGTTTACTCTAAATTCGCTCCGTTGTTTGCATGGTCGCCATTTGTACACACAACACAATCTTATATTAGCAAGGGCAATTGAAACATCATGTAATTGATACCTTGCTTCGGTGTAAGTCCATTGGCTAGGTTGTGGTATGGTTGATATGGATTTGGGAATATATTAAGGATGACTANTACCGAAGGTGTAGGGGTTAGGAAGAAAATCAAAAATTTTGGAGCTAGGAGAAAATCGAAAAAATCAGGCCTCGTACCCCCATGACTAATCGCAAACCTCCAGTAGTGTTAGAATGGAGAAAGAAAAGGAGTAATAAAGATAGATAAAAAGGAACAACTATGGCATCGATGAAGTGGATGTCAAGATGGAAATGAACAAAAATAAAATTAATTGCAAAATGTTAAGGAAAAGAAGTTAACAGATGCTCCAAATAGGAATGTCAGTGGGTCCTCCCCAAAGTAGGCTCATGCCCTTAATGCCCTAACAATCCACATTCAAAAGATTCCGTAGGCTCTAGGAATGTCATTTGGAACAAGAGTTAAAGTCTTCACCAGAAGGATTTACCAAAAATAAAATAATGCATAAACCAAAATATATACACTAATGATACAATCAGTAATGAGGTGAACAATGGAGAGAAGGATGGAGAGAAGAAAAATGGAATGGAATCCCAAGAACAAGGTGGTGTACATCCCCTTGTGTTTTTGATGATTAATGTGACTTGGCAAATCTCATTCCAACTCCGGCCTCAAACCAACCACATCCAGTGACTTTGCATTAATGCATTCGGTTAAATCATCCACTTGGATAACAAGAATGTGTCCTCTAAGAGCTACCACCATTCCTACGAAACAAAGGAGAGAATGGAAAGCGAGAATGACCTTAGTTAGAGGGAACATTTTTGGTTCCATAACCAGTGCTTGTAGCCCAAGTTTATTCATCTAAGGGGTGTGCTTTGAATTCTCACTTGGTTTTTTT
>MNCI01014985.1:6471-36180 GCA_015680685.1 Gnetum montanum | reverse complement strand
CGTAACGCACGTGCTCGAAGTGGTCGTACTGAGGCACCTAACTAGCCTAAGCATGATGAGCAACCGATTCCTTGACTAGCCATACACATTTATAGATGCTCGTAATCAAGTCGTACTCATCCCGTGTTCTAGGAGACAAGGGTGAGAGAATCTAATCGCGATGAGTAGCTGATTCCTTGGTTAGCCGTACACATTCGTCAATGCTCGTAACCAAGTCCTACTCATGCCGCGCTAATGCATGTAATAAATAATAGGTAGGAAATAACATGTAATAAACCTATTCCATGCATTGCAAGGTTTATCCACAAAGCTTGTCTTTATTGCTGTACACAACTTACGTTCAGGTACAAAGCTACTCGAATAAAGATCCGTTCACTTGGGGACTCCTACTGTGGGAACATGGAAAATATTCTATCTCTGGAGTGACTAAACTGCCAGAGCTTCGCTACTTCTAGCCTAGGATGACAAATGAGGGGAGTGCCGCCTCTTATTTATAGATTTGGCAGCGAACCGCGATATCGCGTATGTGATATTGCAGGGGACGACGCGATATCGCGTCTCATCAGTAAGTATTGAAAAGATGTGTTGAAATAAACTTGTGGCTCAACTAGCAAAACAACCATCTTATGGTCTAAAAAGGCATTGTTCTAGGGCACCAAATTTTGCAAAAAGGGATTGAGGTAGATCCATAAAAGATAAGGGTTATCCAAGAAATAACATGTTAACGAGAGATCATTAAAGATGTTTGGTCATTTCTTAGATACACTGGCCACTGTCGGCAACTCATAAATAATTTCTCTAAGATCGCAAAACCATTGGTAGAGCTTACAAAGAAAGATACACCTTTCATCTAGACTAAAGAATGTGAACATGCATTCCAATAGTTATAAGAGAAACTCATAGAAAAATCAAACATACAAGCACCATACTAGTCTAGATCTTAATCTTAACCTAAGTTTAGCACAGAAAGAAAGATTGATCAATCTAAATGTGCTAGATGAAAATTGATTAGTGGCCCTATCTTTGAATGAGGTGCATAAGGCATTCAGTAAGCAACATCATGACTTAGAATATGAAAGGTAAAACTTCAACCAGGAGACAGGGTTCTCTACTTGAACCCCACACATGTACCCCAAAAGATAAAATTTCAAACATTGTGAAAGGGATCTTATATAATTGATCAAACCTTTCCCTCTAGGTCCATGTTGATCTACAAGCCTGAAAGCTCAAATAAAAAGTAGTTGGTCAACATCCAACAACTAAAACCTTTCCTCGAACCAAGATAGGATAGTGCAACTATCACATCAATGGATGGACAACCACCTTCCATTTTTTGGATCTCCTCCTTCCAACCTAGTTGTGGGGGAGATGGCCATCTATGCTAATAATCCATATGGCTTCTCAGTTTTTCTCCTTTTTTTTCCACATTTTTTTAAATTTTACAAGTTATTTATTTCAAAAATTTTTGGATTTTCAAATTTTTCTAATTTTACATCATCGTTAATACCTTTGAGCCTTTCATGATTATTTTACACTTTATTATACATTTTACTTTGTTTAGTCTTGTTTTGTTCAAGTGTGCTATCTCCTTATTTTTGCTAATAAAATTATTTTATTACCACAAGACATAGTGTCGTTGTTGTTGTTTACTAATGATGGTTTGTGCTTAATGTTGTGGTTGTTAATGTCTAGTTTCTATTTTTGAATTCTAATGTTTGATGATTTTGACATGATTGATTTTTCATGGAACAAGTAGTGAGTCCATGTCATCTGCCCATCCAATAAACTCTATGGTTTTTCTTATTCTAGGAATTTGAGGTTCCTTTAATTAAAGAAACTTTTAATTGATCAGTGACCTTGGTAGTTCTAGAATTAAGAATGATTCAAAGGTTTGAAAAGGGTGTGACTTCAAGGGAACTCAATACTCTTTATACTCTTCTACTTACTTGAGTGCTTGAGTGTTTTTCACAGACTTCTCGTTGTTCCATACCAACCACTGATGGGAAGTCAAATAAAGTCTTTACATGGTGTGGTTCCCATCCAAAAAAAAAGAGGAAAAAAATGATGGGAATTCAAAGTACCCCCCTTAGAAACAATAAATGAATAAGTTCTTACATGGTATGGTTCCCATTTCAAAAATAATAATGGAAATTCAAAGCACATCCCTTGGAAAAATAAATGGGCTACAAGCATTGGTTATGAAACTAGAAAAACATGCACCTATGCCTAAAAGTCCTCTCTAACTAAGGCCCTCTCTCACTTCCTACTTTTCTCTTTTCTTCTCCTTATGGAATAGTGGTTGTCTTATGAAAGCACTCTCATGTCTCATGTGGGTGGATTAGTCTTAGGATGATGATGCAAAGTCACTGAAAGAAAATGGTTTTGGTCTAGACTACGGATGGATCTTCCTAGGTCATTTTAAATACAAATTCTACAAGGAACTTCTTATGACCTTAATTTGGAACTCCATTCCACCTTCTCTATTATCCATCCATGCTACCATAACTCACCTCACTACCACGTTCTATGTTATGCTCTATGTCTTGGTCTAATGTATTTGAATTCTTAAGTAGATTCTTTTTGGTTGCTCCTTAACTTTTCATGACCATTAGTTGACTATGGGACCCATAGACTCCTTAGTTAAGGTTATGCAATGGCAACAAGGGCATGAGCATGCTATGGTAAGGATCCACTTGCATAGCTCTTAGTTTAGTTAGTTAAGGTTCCTTACCTTTGACATTGCCACAATCCTATCTTTCTCATATTCCATTAGGTATTCTACTCAATGCTCCTTAACCTTTTATTTCATTCATCCCCCAAATTAATTTTTCTCCATTTTCCCAAATTTATGAGCTTCAACACCATCTTCTCATATTTTCATACTATTTGTGACCTTTTGAGCTTTCATTTGACTCCAACTTCATTCAAAAATTATTTGTATTTTGCAAGTTTGACTAAAGTCAATAGTCATCTATGGGGATCAATAGCTATGTCGACAAGACCTTGTTAATGCAGTGCTTACATCCTATATATACTACTATGCACTTAAGAATTTTTGACATTTGCCTCATAACACATGGGGAGTTTTTACAATTTTTCAGAGCCCAAAACCTTCTAGAGCCCATAACTTCCCAACCATTTGTCTAAATCACTATATTTTTTGCTCCTACACTTACTAGAGGTAAGCTCTTTATCATGGGGGCTACAAACCTTAAGGTTTTTGATGAAAAATTGATGAAACTTTTTGAAAATTTTTCTAACTTCCCTAAAGGGTTAATAACCTTAACAATATACAAACATTAATTTTTTCAAAAGTTAACCCTTTCAACAACCTCTAGGATGAATTATTACCAATAACACATAAATAAAATAATAATTGAAATAATTAAATCAACCATAATCACAACTTAGCCAAGTGTAACTATCCTTAAGAGATAAAGATATCCCAATTACTTTAGGTTACATAATGATTGCTAACCCATGGTCTCATTGTGATTACAAATGGCACCAAAATAGAAATTCTCATAGGAAGGAGAACCCTCTCAACCAAGGAAGAAGCGGCCTAGAGCTAGAAGGGACCAACAAGAACAAGCCCAAGAACCACTAGAGGTAACCCATGCAATAGGGCCTCTTAATGAGGAGCTCGAAGTGGAATCTATTTGATAGATTCCAAAAGAAGAAGTGCCCACAAGCAATCACAGCAATGAGAAGTGCCAGGACCCACACCAAGGCTTGAAGTCCCTTTGACTCAAGCTTGCCTTGACATCATCAGGTCCTAGGAGATTCAAAGATTAGTTCTTCAAGAAATGAACTTTGGTTCATTCCTAGACAAAGCTTAAGAAAAAGTTAAAATGCAATTGCAAAACTCTTCCATGTGGCCAATCATCACATTTAGTGGAAAATGGTACATGGAAGAGACATATCTATTTTGGAACAATCAAAGGCCAGGGTCCACAATCAAAATCAAGGATATTCAAGTATCCTACTTAGCCAAAGCTATTGCATAAGCATTGGGGTTTCTTGACATTAGGACATAGTTGGTAGAACTATCAATGAACGATGATCCTAAGGACAAGAAGGAGTGGACCTGGTGGTGCTACAGGGTTGACCGTAAGAAGTACAGTGTGCTCACACTAATGGAGCGAATTTATTTCAAAATTTTGACCTATCACCTCAATCCAACAGTGAGGACAAGCAAGGTGACTACTTTATTTGCCCAAGCATGCATTACTCTAAGTGGAAAATTTCCCATCAACCTTCCACAACTCATCTATTTGGAGATCAAAAATCACTTAAAGGAAAACAAACATGGTAGAAAAACCTTGCCTTTTTCATGCCTTTTCTAAAAACTCTACAAAAGGACAGGAATCATCCGCTACTCTAATGATACAATCAAGCATGCTTCTTTGGCCTCATGGTTCGAAATCATGAAAGACAAAATGCCAATGATGACTTAAGAAGAGGAGCAGCTACCACCAATACCCACTCAAGAAATAACACTGGAGGACCATGCAACCATTGAGAACTTGTGCAAAATCCAAGAACAACTCCTAAGTGAACAAGAGCAACATGCAAGAATGAGTGCAGTGGATCCATCTGTATATCATCCAATAAAGATTTACATTAATGAGGTGGCTTGAACAATTAGCCAAATAGAGAGGGGTGGACCAATTTTCTCTGCCCAATGAATGTAGTTACTTGCAAGGTCAAATCCTAATGCTTGGGAGGTGATAGTGTCATTATCTCAACACCATTTATTCCCAAAAATCTCTAAGAATGCCACCACTTTCTCGGTGCATTTGGAGGAAGGTGAAGGGGCAACTATTCTAGTGATGTAGCATCAAGGATAGGAAACAATAGTTGAAGTTGTTGTTGACTGTGTCACTAAAGTGCTAAATGCACCTACAATGTTTGTACTAGACATATCTACACTTCAAGACATGAAGACATCTGCAGGCATGGTCAACAGGAAGTTGAATGTAGCCCAGCATGAAGAATTATTGGATTGGCTGGTGGGGATTGGGCAACCGATTCCAGAAATCTTCGATTTTCCAATAAAAATCACCACAACCCAGTTAGAGCTATTGGATGCAAGGGGGAAGTGCATCATTTTGGAGGGAAAACTCAAAATGGATCAAGAAAAAAATCAACACTTGGCTGCAGAGGTTGCCAAACTATGTACCTACCTTACTGATCTTACAATCCTTAGCCTAGCAATAATAAGAGATGAATCTTTCCTACAACTTCAAGAATGATTTGAGAAGGTTGAGGAGGAGGTAGTAATGGCCATCTTCATCCAGTCCATAGCTAAAGCCAAAATGTATTTAATTCAAAAGGACTTGGCTCAAATGCACCAGGAGAATGAAACCCTGACCACCCAAAATGATTGCTTGCACAATGTTGATGCTTACAAGGAACAAATATAGGAATTTATTCATCAATAGCAAGAGCAACTTGCCAGGGTGAACATTGAGTTGAGGAGATTGGCTATAGAGAATCAAAATCTATCAATGGAGAAAGTTTATGCCTTGGGCCAAAATTTTTCCATCGTGATCACTACCTAGAAGAATGAGGTCCTCAAGTTTGAAAAAATGAAAAATCACTATAGGGACCAGGTTGGCTTACAAAAGGAAGTCAATGAGAAACACATCCAATTGACAAAGGTGAAAATAAATGAAGCCCTCTAGCAAATCCAACAAGAAGAGAAGTTTGACAGCCCATTGTTTATGGGATTGATGCCTACAATAAAGTAGAAATTCACTTAAAGGAGTTGCAGATAGAAGAAATGATAGAATATATGGAGTTGGCCAATCTTCATTACACAAACCTAGTAATGCTAACTATTGAACAGCTACTGTTAGAATTGGAGAAACAAGTGGCTAGCTCATATTTGTTATACGAGGCAGAGTTCAAGCACAACAAAGACATCAAGCAGAAGCTTGAGACTACGAACGCTCAACTTGAAGTTCTCAGAGCATGCTTTATAGATCAATGATCAACTATTAAGAACCTAGCAAAATGGATGAATAATTACCAAGAGCTGATGGACACAGTTAAAGAATTTTACATTGAATGCAAATAGTTCGCTGCTTGGTTCATTAATGTTAAGGAGTTGTTTCTAACAATCCTATGTCCCTGGGATGTGCCCATTCCAATCCACATTGGTGAAGCTACATGGATAGTTCACAATCCCAAAAGTAAGGAGGAGAAAATGAAAGCACTACTAGATGCTTTTGACCTCCTGTTAGAAGTTGCAACAACAATAGGACAACCGCAACTACCTCAACCACTACCCATGCATGAAGTTGGTGAAGGTACCTTGGAACCTTAAGAGCCATCACCACCTAAGATTGTCTAATCTTCTCCACAAAACTTCACATCATCAAGGAACATGCTGTCCAATTTTGAAGAGTCATGTCATGGTATTCAATTTTGTGTCCTGAACACTATCATTTTTTGTAATGTGTTGATCTATACATGCAAGCACTCCATGTCTTTTGTCAAGTCAGGTAGTCTATTTTGTTTGTGAAAGGTCAGCCAATAATTTCATACCTTTCCAATTTTGTAAAAAACTTGAGGACAAGTTTTCATTTAGTCATGGGGTTATGATGAGTTGTAGTTCTGTTGGTTGCATGAACGAGGCCCTGTCAACATAGTGTTTGTGTTTGATTATAAATACATGATCACTAGCCACATTTATGATAAGAGATATTTTTTAGCAATGAAGCTCTTCAAGTTTGTTTAATTGAGAGTTAGAAGTTTCCTCCCAAGTGCTTGTAGCAGAAGTTATTGAGTGTATAGATCTTTATTTAAGCATTATTGTACTTGAGCACAATAGTGTGTGCAACAATAAAGATGAGCTTTCTAATAAACCTTGCAACACTTTGGATAGATTAAATATTTTTTTTATGCATTTAATGTTTTTAATTATTTCTTTAATGCTTTCAATTATTTATTAAATGTTTCCAGTAATTAAGTTAATGAAGTGATTAAGCAAGATAGATTAAACACATAAGTACAACCACTTCGAGTATAACATATATTTAGTTGGTAGTCCCAATAGTGTTATTGCTTGGTACGCCCAGTAGCATAGCACTTGGTAACCTAGGAATGGATATGTAGGTTTAGGACATGTGCAAAAAGTGGGATCAAATGCTTATGTTAGGACTAGTTAGATACTAGTTAATTAGTTAATTTAAATTAGTTAATCCAATCACTTTTATCTTCCTTTGAACACCAAACCATAAAATATAAAATGATAATAATCAGATGTCTTAATTACACTTAACCATACCAGTGTATGTCACAAGTGTAACTGGGAAGACAATGATTGACCTTAAGGCAAAGATTCACTTCCTAGAAGACTAGTGCACCAAAAACTACAAAGTCCATGAAATTCGACCGAATCGCGCATGAATGCTTGTGATTTGTATGGTTGGGCATAGGGGTACATAGATGTTCATTAGATAACAATAAAAGTGTTCCATTTGATATCTTGATGACTAATGTCTAAGATGAAGAGGTGGGCAAGGTTATGATAGCTACATGATGTGAAAGAGTGCCTTGGATTTCTGATTATAGTGACAAAATTATTGATGAAGAAAATGTTCATTGTATTACTATCCAATTCATGAAATAGTCAATATGGATCCTATAAGCATATTCAAGAGTGCATCAATATCCAAGAAAGGTGAGACCTCCTATTTTATGAAAGAGCATGATAGCCAGGCTCTGGATGAAGGTTGTCAACATGAAAAATGCTCTTATCAATCCATCGAGGATAAGTTGAAACACATGATTGAGACATTAAATAATTATTGTCAAAGAATTGCAGCACTTTGGAATGCTGTGGAGGAGCTAAAATTAGAAAAGTCTTGTTTGATAGAAGAAAACATGTAATTAAAGGCCAAAATTGAGGATTATGTAGTTGAAGAAAATAGTTGTGTCTAGAAGTTAATTTCTCAGAACAAAAAAATGGCCAACCAAATTTTTGCACTAAATAAAGAAATCATCTTATTCAAAAATGTTGCAGTCAACATTTATGATAGTAGAGACATTAATGCCAATGCGGTAAATACTTTCAGAGGTTTGTGCCATGTTATAAAACCTTATAGTTTTAATACATTGTTCATATCTTTAAAATTTCTAATGGTCTTTGTATTGTACATGTGATGAATAGAAATGACTAATATGCTAGCAATTAAAGCTACTAAAAGACTATTTGATTTAGTTGAAGGAGACAAGAAAAAAATATCTAAACAAGATCATCCAAATAAAGGAACATGTATGTAGACTTTTTTGGCTCACTTCTTTATGTTTGTTGACTTCCATCTTACGAATGTTCATTTGTAGTTGATGTAGACTTCAATAGCCCCATTGATCAACCTTCTAGTATAGTTTAGATAGTGAATCCTACAAACTTCATTACCTCAATTGGTTAATCATGTGAAATAATTGATAAAGTAATGCAATTTCTTGTCACATGCAATTTAGACAATGAAGTGCTTGTTATGTCACTGTTTCCACTAATCCGTTCCATAGGATTGTATTTCAAATCTGTATACCAACTTGGGTGGAAACAATGGCTTGATGATGATTTCATCAATGTGTACATCATGTACCTTAAGCAACTTCATAAATCTCTTGTTGATTGTCAAGATTCAATAAAATATTTTATATTTAATACTATGTTTCAAGCATTTGCAAATTCCCTTGAGAGTCAGATGAAACAAAGCCAAAAGAACCTGTTGACACATAAAGAAAAGAAACCCGCAAAAAGACATGTCATCAATGTTGAAAGTGATACATTGGTTGAAGAAGAGCTTGATGTGTTTGTGGTAGAGAAGGATTTTATTGAAGAGGTTAAAAAACATTTATTGGGATGAATGAATTTCTTGAATCAAAACAACAATTATTTTGCATCCCATTTAATATTGGTGAGCATTGGGTGCTTGCGGTTGTAGACACATCTACAAAAAAAAAAAAAAAAACAAAATGTGTGTGTGTGTATGATTCCTTACCTTCTTGTCAATATGTAGCTACTATTCAAAAGTTAATGTTAAGATTTGTTGAATTTTTATTGAAAGGTGATTCTTCAATGGATGAGAAAACAATTGAGGTGAAGGAAAAATAAAAGAAGTTACTTTCAAAATGAAGTATAGTGGCTATGCAAGGTATTCTTACTTAAGAAAATGGATATGACTACAGTATGTATATAATAATGTTCATGCACCATTGAGTATTTGGAAAAGATGTAAATTTAAGTAGTGAGTTTGTTTTCATGTATCAAAATACCATGATACAGGAAAATCTTAGTTGTCTAGTTCTTGAGCAACCATGAATAAAAATGTGTACAACATCTTGTAAGTGAGGATTGTAGTGAGCATGGTCCATTTTCAATTTCTAATGTAACAAACATGCAATGATCTAAATGCCTGCATGCCATCTTTAATGAAAGTCAAGTTTTTTGTACATGGGACAACTATGTAATTATTTCAAGGTTTTTTATTAGAAATATATATGGTGCTTATTTGTTTCATAATGTGATTATTATTTTTTGAAATCTAAAAAATGGAATGTATAATATTTAAGTTTTAACATGTATTCAAAATATTGTTTCCATCAAATAAACAAGTTTTCATAATATCTATACAAAATATGCATTTCATAGGCTCATTTTTGTAAGTTGCTTAATTTTGAAGTGTTAATCAATTTTGTACTCTATCATATAATCTTTGATGATAAACTACAAGTTGATGCATATCGTAGTCCATTGGTAGTGATGAACATGCAAGTGTATGCGATTAGTACTCTCTCATAGTATGTTATAGATGTGTATGTCTCTTGGTTATGAATTAGTGTGAATGGTTGCAACTCACATCCAAAATGATAATCGAGAACTGTTACATCAATGCAACATGCATGTCATTGCAACTTTTCAAATAAAGGATGCGATGTTATATGAATTGCAAAAATGTGGTGGACAATGAAACCAATGTCACTTGCATGCACATGTAGTATTAAATTATTTCAATATGAGGTCTTGTGACTTGTAGATCATTATTATGATGGTACATAAATGTGATTTGCATGTCATCGCATTTCACAATAAAAACCACTTTTTACCAATGTGAGATGATGCAAGGCATAAAATGGTCGGCTGATTGTTTAAATGTAATCATATTGTGATGTCATGTGTTGTACATGTTATTGCAGTCTAGAACAATGAGTCCATTTTGATAGTGTAATTAGATGCAACGTGCATTGTATCAATGTTCAAAATTGAAAATATTGAGTCATAGTTCACAATGCATTCAACCACATTACACATATAGTTACATTTACAAATAGCAACAAGTTTTTGACAATGTGAGTATCTACAATTTGCATGATTCTAATGCATTCCTAGTTGATTAACATAATGTGAGTACCTTGCAAGTTGCATTATTGCACATCTTTGGTTGTGAGAAGTTGTGACCCAGATGACATTAGAGAAATCCACACTATGAGGTTATGCGAGTCACATGTTTTGGCAGTATGTTCAAAATCAATGTTTAATAAATGTAGACACCACATATTATCAACTTAGATTGTAAATTGTTCTTTGGAATTTAGAAATGAGTAATATAGAGAACCTTTTATTTAGTTATGATAAAGTAATTTCATTGTTTATGACATCTTTAAAATGATTGCAATTAGAAAAAAAAATATTAGGTAATGCAAAAATGGTCAAACTATTCAACTTTAATTACCATGTACCAAATTGTTCTATATAGAAATGATGCACTGTATAACAATGTACATGGTTTTCAAAAAAATAAAAAAAGAGTTAACAATGACTCTATTTAGCATCCTCCACATGGATATCTTCCTCCATTGCTTTTGCAGCTCTAGTATCAATGAAATCCTCCTCGGTCACTATGTCATCAACTTGCTCAATAGGGTTATTTGCTATCTAAGACATATCTGATCGTACTACCTCTGTTACGGGCTCTGATGTAGCCATGCCCATCAACCTAATATTAGGAATGTCATCCACCAACTTCCATGAACCAATGTCTCTACATAATTCCCTCAACTACTAAAATGTATATTTAGCTATTGTTTCATAGTTGATGGTAAGATAGGTCTATCTCCTCTCTAGGTGGTCAAAGCATTGATGCATCTAATACTCAAACGCATCAATTCTCATAGAAAGACAATATGTGTGTGTTGTTATCCTAGTCTTCATTGCCTCCAAGAATTGAAAAATTGTAGTCCCATATCCAAATTGTTGTTGCTATAGTGGATGAACACAGATAGCACAAGGTTGATCACCTTCACCATAGTGCTCATCCCATCTAGCCTTGCCATCATCCTCTAGTACTCAAGGATTAAGGAGCCATACCAAATCATTAAAACAAGTCTTAGGGACTTGTTGAATAGAAAATGCACATTCCAAATATAGAAACTAGTCCTCGTTGAACACTTGCACCTCCTTTGCATCATGATTAGGAGGTGGAATCTACCAATGCCTAAAAAGACTAGATGTGACTAATGAAAATGGAATTTTCAATGCATCTTTAGTAAGGATTTTCATCCTCTTGAGTAAAATGTGTAGGTAGTTAAGTGAAAAATCTCCTTCGAAATTAAGTAGGACCATCAATGCAAAAGACATCACATGTGTATGATGAGTGACAACAAGGATATTGGTGTGAATAGCCTTCATAAGAACTCTTCGTTCTAGGGTGAAGGTCTTATAAGGCCAACCAGTTTCATCTGACTCCATCTCAGGAACCATAGTAAGCATATGTATTTTTTTTATTTGAATATCAACCACCATTTCTATTGCATCCCCTAGGATCTTCTCTATTAGTGAAAACCTAGAATCACATATGTGAACAACCATAGATGATGTTGCACCTCAAACATATGACACGTAAAAGTGATGTGCTTCCTCTTTATAATATCTAGTCCCACCACTCATGATGAAGCCAAGGTAATGATGAATTAGCTTGGCATGTGTCTCCGGCCATACTAGTTGCATCAATGCACTAAAGTCCTTAGGACCTTGTATTGAGGTTGATCTAAATTAAGCCTCCTAACGTTGACATTCCTCTTATACTTGTTGCTCATGAGCCCAATGATATTTGTCTTGATCTCTTTAAGCATCTCATGTAATAGCTTGGGAGCCAAGTTGTTGTTTACCCTATGTCTGCCTCCTTTCCTCTTGCTCCTGCAGTTTGCTAGACTTTCTTTAGTGGTTTTCCTATGAACTACCTCTCTATGAAGACAAAATACATAGCATTAAAAATTTTAAAACCTAAAAATAATCTAAAAAAGCATTATCTATCAAAGTTGTCAGCCTAGCCATTACCTTAACCCTTTGATGTATAACTTTAGTGAGAACACACTAGATTCTGGGAAATTCTTGATTATATAAAAGGATTATATCAAAGTTATCAACCTAGCCATTACCTTAATCCTTTATTTTGTAACTTAGTGAGAACACAGTAGATCCTTGGACATTGTTAAAAACAATAAATCTCTAATGAAATGTATGCTTATGTATCATTATCATATGTTTAATGCTCACAAAAAAAATTAGTAGATGAACAAAAGCATAATTATGCCTACACTCAAACTTAGCTTTTCAAGAGAAACTAGCAACTTCCCATCCTTCCAAAAAAATATGAGAAAAATCTACTAGTATCTTAAGTATACATAACAATTTTTTAAAACATTTACTAACCAAGTGCATAAAAACATGAAATACCAAGTGCATATGACACAAAGAAATTGCAAAATTACTAGTGTAATTCATTTATGCCAAAAAAAAATCAAATACATGACTGTTGAAAGATCCCATGCATGACTTACAACTCACAAAAAATCCCACATGCCCTTACAATATGATCCTCACTTGTTCAAGCTAAACAACAAACAATCATTGATAATCTATGTACAACAAAGATTTGGAATACACACTTCTAGGATTGGATCAATTTGGAGAAAAATAATTTAGGCATGGTTTATTGTAGCTTCAAGAATTAGATCAGATTTTTGCCTAGTCACCAACCTCAAGAACTAGGTTAGAATAGCAAGCACAAGGTGCAGACCAATGCCTACAAGATGAACAAAGAGAGATAGTCCTTGGAATAAGCTTCAACCATCTCCAAAATGAGCCATAAATAGCTTAGAACAATAGTAATAAGGTCAACCTCCAATTCCTTCAAATCAAATTCATAAAGACCACTCAAGACATACCACAAGATAGGCTTAAGTATGAATCTAACTAATTCTAGTCCAACTATGCATACTTCCAAAGATTGTAGTTATTTCCATTGAACTTTTGTATTTCTTTAATGTACTTAGTACCACTCACCATCTTGAAATACTCGTACTTAATGAATTAAAAGTCTTGGAACAACTTCAACTAGAAAAACCCAAGTTCTATAGGAGGAATATAAATAAGCAAATGGAAATGACATAAATTAATAGAAAATAAGAGAACAACTTCAAGGCAAATAACATAATTGTATCATTATCATATGTTTAATGCTCACAAAAAAATTAGTAAATGAACAAAAGCATAACTATGCTACACTCAAACCACTATAATTCAATGCATACTATAATAAACCCGAAAATTTCTATATCTTTAGAAAAATATCTTTGCTAATTGATATTAAATCATATTTCTAAGAGATCCACTACTAAATCGTCTTTAAAACCTAATTGTGAAGTTATGTGAGGAAATCACCCTGAAATTCTAAAAGGAAACAAATGAAGAATTTACTTTCTATTTCATTTGCTTTGGTTTTACATAGGTAAAATATATCAATTTGATTAAAAGACCAACAATTCTTAATGGAGACTGTTGACAAGGGTGCATCCCATTATATTCTAGCTTAATATCCTCATGACACACCGCATGCGATTGTGGTAGTGAGTTCCAGAACTAAAATAGTCGACAAGTTGCAGAAATGGAACAAATCGAAATTTGAAAAATTGAATTTTTTTGTGCAATTCATCACAAAAAATCCTATCACGTCAAAACAAGAACAGTGCAAAAAATGGGTAGAAATGTACATACCCTGCTTGTCATTGTCGTTACTACTTTTGAATCTTGTTCTCTTGCTACCAACTGTAACGGCGTTGCCGTTCTCGGTGTGCTCTTCTTTGTTGTGGTTTGCTGCACGATTAGAATGTGTCATTTTCTTTGCAACAGCCATGTTTTTAATTTTTGATATTTTTGCATGATGCAACCTACCACGGTTCGCATTCAACTCACAGTTTACAGCATTAATATGCAGGATGTAGTTAATTATGGGATTCGCAGTTCCACACTAAAATGCGAGCGGTAAGGGCTCACACTGTCAAGACCAAGTTTCTATTTTTGGTTAATCTATGAGTCAAAAACTATGCGAGTCGCAGGCTTACAATGACAACATTGTGTGAGTTGCAATTTCTAGTTTGTAGTGCATATCCCATGATATAATGGGAACAATAGTTTCACGCAAAAATGCGAGCAGCAAGGGCTCGCATTGTTAAGACCCAGTTTCGGTTTCTGGTGATACTAAGACTTAACATAAGATGCGAATCATAGGAGATTGCACTGTGCGACTTGCAAAATCCAATTTGTTCTGCGGATCTCATGAATTAGTACGAACCGAAATTCCATACAAACATGTGGTAAGAGCTCACTGTGTCAAGACCGAGTTTCTATTTTTGGTTAAACTACCACAAGAAAAATAGTGACTAACATAAGATGTGGATCATAGTAGATCATAGTCTTAGTATGTGAATAATGTGTGATGCCTAGAAGTTGAGGAATTAATTGCAAACATATGTAGATGAGAAAGATTTCGCGTAACTTGATATGAATAAGTGGAACAATGTAGATAGGACAAAATATGTTTAGATTGAACCAAATATGTGTTGATTGAGACATGAGTAGATCGAAACTTCTTTAAATCATTTTGGCTTTTATAATTACTATTCAAATGTTCAAGAAGGTATAACTGAAAAACATAGTAGGGCTACCATATGAGATAACATAACTTGAGTTTGTAGCATCTCATATAGAGAATTGTCTTTACTATTAACATAGAGAGAATTATGCACTCCAACTAAGGCTAAAGGCAGCCAACATCATGAACTTCTCTCCTTTAGGCAACCTAGACATTCTACTACATCAAATTTGAATGTGAGGGAGATGAATTCCAATTGTACCCTTGGCTATCTTTATTACATTCTCCAAATAAAAAATAAGAAATGTTACATTGTTACACTTAACAACTATAAATTTGATTTTCAAAATCAAGTCATTGAATATGGATTGTGTCTCTACCTTCTATAAATAGTTTTCTACAACACTTTTGAGTAGAAAGCTTTTTTTATCAAATTTTAGTAGGGCTATCCCAACTCGAGCATCTTTTATTACTTGCCAAACCATTTTCATTTTTTGAAATCAAAAACGTAGACTCAATCTACTTAACATATTTTTCAAGTTCAAGAACACTCTCTCTATCTATGGGCATATTCTTTGGAAAATTTTTGAATGCCTTTTTCAATTTTGGTATTTTTATTATCCAGCTTGCATTTGCGTTGTCATCAAATCCTTCCAATTGCTCATTTGATTTCCGAACATTATTTTTGTTGTGCTAATGAGACGTTACTGTAGTGCTTTGTACCTCATTACTATTTGATTTCTTGGTGGTTGATCCAAATGTCTCAGGTGTCATCCCTAACTATGATGCCTCTTCACAGCTTGGGAACTCATGAGGCATAAATGATTTTAGCTTAAAGGAGATTTTTGAATAAAAATACTCATCTCTAAAGAAGAACTTATATGCACTAGTATGCCCTTTGACTAATATCAAAACTTTCATTGCATGCTTGTAAAAATGATCAAGGCTAGACCATCTACATTTATAGAAAATATTGAAAGAGAACACCTTAGACACCTCGTACTTGGAACACCACCAAAATTTCATGTTACAAATTATAACCTTTATTTTCCAACTTGAGGCATGATTTTATTATAAATGTAAGATTTGTAGTCCCATGAGCTACAGTCTTTCATACTTTGGCTTTTGGGGCTGAAAAATGCCTCAAAAGTTGTTATTGCCTTAGTTCCCAAGTAGAAAAAGGTATCTCATGTTTATATTTGGGCTTGGGAAGGCTGAAAATGCCTTGGTAGTGGCCAGACTTAGCATTTTCATGGGGTTTTTTCTAGGGCTATACCCTCAACTACACAGGAACCATCTACCCCAGGTGTAGATGGAATAGATGGGATTTTCCATTTCCAACCTAGTGTAGTCACCACAAAACCCAGCGTAGATGCAACGTTGGAACTTATGGGATTTTTCATTTTGGAATTGGTAGCATTTTTCATTTTGGAAATGGTAACATTCTCCATTTCATTACCATTTCCATTTTCCTAGCAATGGCCAACATAGTCACCCCAAGTCTTCAATAGTTGTAGCATGACCAACATAGATAACATTTTCCATGATCTCCACATTTGCCATGATTTCCAACATTTCCCATAGTTTCTAGCAGTTTTCGTGGTTGCCAACATTTTCCAACAACTTTAGTGTACTCCACCAAGGCTAGCATAGTTTGGATGGTGTTATCATAGTCACAAAAGTATGTTTACTATTTAAGTAAATGGATGGCTTTAGTGGTTGTGGTGTATTCTAGACTTGCTATAAATGGCAACTATGTTGAAAGGTGTAACTAGTACCACCTACAAATCGACATCAATCTATCAGTAATCATGAAAGTTAAACTAAGCAATTCCAACCCTATATAAATCCAATGTAGACACTTTATTTTGGTTCCCAATTTTTAACCATTTCCCATAGCATAAACAACATTTTGCAACTAAGAGCCTTTGCAACCTTGCAACCCCTTTGGCAGTAGAAACTAGTAGCTATACTAGGCATAGTAACTCCCACATAATACCATTACACCAAAGGTGGAACACAATCCTGTAACCACAAATTACTGATACCGATGGAAACCAATGCAGAGTTTCTGGAAACTAGAGCTAGGAAGCATCTAGATTGTGAAGTTTCAAGTGTAGACCATAGGTTCCGATGGACTTCAAACTCCTTCAAGAGACTTCTTGTGCACTTAGCACAAAATTTGTACTTCTTAAACCTGCAACTTTATTTTCCATTGCAATAAAGTAGTATTTCATTGTTGTGCAAATTTGATTTCACGTTTTCATTTTTGTGTCATTTTCCATTCTAGATTTTCAATTCCATTTTCACTTACGTTTTCATTTTCATTTACATTTATGTTTTCATGTCCATCTATGTTTATGTGGTCGTTTGACACTTTCATAAGTCCTTGGGTGATAGGCTAGATCATCCAGGATGCCTTGGATCTCATTTCCAAAGGCTCTTGCTATTTTGATGCCTGGGATATTTTGATTTCTACTCCAACAACCGATTTTTTCATGTCCAATAGTTTTCTAGCACTAGAAAAAGGGCCTTTGTCCAAATTCATGGCCATAAACCCTTTTCTCACACACCAAGTCTATTCCATTTTCCAACTCTAGAACCTCCCAACATATTTCATTGCTACCCAAACCCATTTCCCACATACTTCTAGCATAGTTGTGGTAATCAAGTTGGGTGTTTCTACTAGTTCAAATCTAAAACATATTCCACTTCAAAAGCCATATTCCATTCTAAAAACATTTTCCATCTTTGAAGACATATTCCATTCTGGAAGTCATTTCTCATTACGGAAACCATTTGTCATTCTATTGAAAAAGATAGTCCATTTTGGAAACATATTCCATTTCTAGAAATGTATTTCATTTCATATTCTAGTATCCATCTGGAAAGCCTTATTTTGTTTTAAAAGCCATTTTTCATTTCAAAATCCTTTTTCCATCTAAAAATCCAGTTTTCATTGGGAAAACCCAATTCCATTACCAGGAAAACCTCTTTCTCCATTTTCACCACTTAGCGTAATTGGTTGATAATTGCCTGCCTATTGCATAGTACATGATCATCTACCACGTAGTATTTCACAGTAGCAATTTACCACTACCTTTCCATTTTCTGTCAACTACGTTAGTGTATTATCCCACTTATTACATTTTTACTAAAAATAGTAAAAAATGCTAAAAGTACATTTTCAGTATGTCGTTCAGCCAGTTGACCATGTTGCCCTTTAACTTCACTGAGACACCTTCTAGCCAATAGGCCATAAGGTTCTATGACCCCAAAGACCCCACTCTAGCAAAATGTAGGCAATCCTTAAGGCTTAGGGGGCAAAGTCCTAATTTCTTAGTCATAAACGGAGACCACTATAACTTCATTTGTGCTATGATTTAGGTTGACATGTTGATTCCAAAGATGAAAGTAGAGGCCAAAAGGGAGTATAAACTCATACACCGAGATGGGAATGAGTACATTCCTTCCCCATATGACAAAATATCCCTAACAAAAACTTACGCTTGCAGCCTATCTCAACTAATTGAGATGGATGAAGAGGATAGAAAGGCTGGCTCGGATGAGTAGCAAGAAGAAGAGGATGAGTTCAGGACTAAGTCTTAACATGAGAATGTCCTAGGGGGGTTTCTTCAACAAGCAACTCTTAAAACTACCTTTTCCACCTCAACCCCCATCACATCTTCCATAGGGTATGCCCCTTAACCATCGTCTCCCACTTATCCTACTATGTTTGGGCCTAAGCCAGTCATCACAACATCCCAAACACAATCAGTACCATAGCCCACAACCTTCCCCTTCTTCATGTCATTCATTACCCAACCTCAGTCTATGCAACCATTGTTGGTAGTTGTGACAACCATCAACCCTTTACCTACCTAGATGGGGTCCACCATGGGATTCCAAGTAAGCCATGGGTCACATACCCCCTTTGTCTCATTTTTCCCTAGATACTAGCACAAACGTCTTTGTTTGGCCCACTCACCACCATGATGACACATCCTCTCCCATCGACTTTGCAACTAAAAGCGAGGCCATAGACCTTCTGATAGATGCTATAGCCTTTCATGTAGATCCCATAGTTGATAGGGCCACCTCAAGACCTCGATCAAGCCTTTTAGATGATCCAAGACCTTATAGAAGAGTTGAAGAGGCTCAAGGCCTCTACATCCTAGACCATGAAGATTATGGACTTCTATCAAGATGATCCCATTAGTCCTATAGTTCCACCTCTAACTCTCCCCATGGTGTCCCCATTCTATAGTTTACAAAGTACAAGAGTGAAGGTGATCCCAACTCTCATCCTATAACCTTCCACTCTAACTGCTTGTTATTACAAGCTTGACCATACACAATAACTAGGATCTTTCTTATGTCCCTTATGAGAAAGGTCCTTGATTAGTACTATGCCTTGCCAAGAGAATCCATGTCCTCATTGGAAGACTTGATTTCATAATTTGTTAACTACTTCAAGTATAACTTGAAGCCTAATACCAACCTTGACTAGCTGATGAAGGTTAAGTAAGGCCCCCTTGAACCGATCTAGAAGTTCATCCAATGATAGAATGGTTTGATTAATGAGATACTAGAACCTATAGCTAAAAGTTACCTTTTGGCTATACTCAAGGGGATGATTAATGATTTTATCAAGTCAAAACTATACTATCTCAACCTATGGTTACTAAGCTAGGTCTTCTCCCAAACTAAGAACATAGAGGATGTGGTGGAACTTATAAAAACCAACATGCATGAAAGGACAAGGAGAGGAGTAGACAGAACAATGTGATGATGGCAAATATAGCCAAAAAATAAAGATGATCAATCAGGGGCCAAGAACTAATCAACCTAAGGCCTATGCTAACAACCAACCCTCAACATCTAAGGCCACTACATTGACTACTTCTAGACCCAACTTTAAGCAAAAATACAAACAAAATACACTAAGCTACCTCTGAAATCATCTAAACTGGTAGATCAACTATTGAAAAGTGGGAGAATCCAATACAAGCAAATGATTGAAAATGCCCACAAGAGACATGAGAGGCTATGTGAAATAGCCAAGGATCCCACTCGAGTAACCAAGAATGATCCTTAGGTACCTATGTATTTTAAGGTTGACCACTTTTTTCACTATCATCAATTACTATCTCACAACACTGACTTCTACCTTGCACTGAAGGATGACCTACAAAAGATGATAGATAGGGGTGAGTTAGTTCTTGATGTTTCTAACCTTGTCCAACCTTAAAATCAATTGATGCACATGTACAAGGACTCGTTGAATGTCAATAATACCCTGTACACCATAGCAATGTTAAATATTAACCATGATCTAAGACCTTTGAGAGAATCATTTGTGATTTCAGTATCTCCTTGTCACAAAAGAGGCCCTTTATATTCTACTAGCTTAAGGACCCCTTTTCTTGTAAGGGTATCATCACCAACCCCTTCCAAGGAGCCTTTTGTCATTAGGATCCCTCTTCCTCCTACTACAACTTAGTTGACCCATGTAGCCAAACAACGACCTTTCGTGGTAGCTAATGCAATAGCTCCTTCTTTACAACCAAACAAAGACAACAAGAAGTCTCGAACTAAGTAGTGAAAGAAGCCTACATTATAGGCCAAGAATAATAATGATAAGCAAGCTAAGGGCTGGAAAGAAGTCGGTCCACCAAAGCCCACTCCCATATCATCCATCCCCATGACCTCTACAACCTAGGCTGCTTCAACTAGTACGTCATGGGAGGAACCTAGGCCTCAAGGGAAGGGGAAAGAGGATAATTCATAACAACAGTAGCCAAGACATGAAGTACGCATTTTGAGATGCATGGAGAAAGTTAAGCACAACTGGGGCAATAAGCCCATGACCAATGATAAAAACTTCCTAAGTGCAATAGAATAGGTTAAGAAGTCTTTGAAATAGAAGAACACAACCTTGAGATTGTATGGCCTGGTCATGACTTCTACTACACATCATGAAGCACTAGTTAAGATGTTGATCTTCATCCCTGTTAGTGAGGACATCCTTGCTAATGAAGAATCCATTCATGTTGTAATAACACCTTCTTCACCCAGGGAAGTGAGATTAAGATCACTAGTGTTTCATGACAGAAAAGTCAAGACATACCCCTAGAATGGTGAAATAACCAAGGCACCCCTTTTCATAACCATACGAGTTGAAAAATATAATGTCCATAGGCTACATGTTGATGATGGGGTAGCGACGGATGTTATACCTTATACCATTATTGAGTGTTTGGGCCTGATAGAGCAAATGCAAGACATGACAAATTCATCTTTTTAGATTTTGTGGTAGGAGAGCAATTCTCCATAACAACAAACTTTTTGGTGGCAGAAGAAACACAAGGATTCAATCTTATCCTAGGAAGGACTTGGATAGCTCAATTATAAGTTGTGTTTTCTCCTATCCACTAAGAGATTCACCTACATTATGAGGGAGGTGAAATAATCATTCATGGTGATAGTATAATCCCCCTAGTAGTTAATAACATCGATGTAGAATAGGGGTTTGAAGTAGAGTTTTGGGAAGAAACTCCTACTATTGGCCATAAAATTGAAGAGATTGACATGGTGAAAGAGGCCAAGATAAACAACAATGAACTCATTGACGCACCATGGAGGGAGCTTCCTTTTAACATCATTAGTGAAGGGGATGGGGAATATAAGCTTATGAAAAATAGACTGTACACATTTCCTAATCTCTTAAACATTAGAAAACATTTTCACAAGTCATGCGTACCCCTAGTGCTCTTATCTCATGCACCTATGATCATGTAACCATATGTATTTATAACCTTTTAGCTTAGTTTACATCTTACCTTTGCTTTATGTTAAAGTTAGATTGGCATTTAGCCTAGAGTTCATTTTGGTTTTGCATTTTTACTTTTGAAGCATTCCTTTTCTTTTTATTTAAAAAAAATAATATAAATATTTTAAAACTTAAAAAATCCATAAAATTTTTTATGTCTTTCTTTATTGCATGGCTTGCCATGGCCTTAAACTAGAAACAACATCATAGCCTAGAGTTTACTCTCATTTTCCATTCACTTTTGAAGCCTTTACACATAAAAACCATAAATATTTTAAAACCAAAAATTCCATAAAAACCATAAAACATGAAATAGGTAAAAATTCCTCTTTTCTTGTTGGAACCCGCCATCGCCTTAAACTAGCAAACATCATTTTACCTTATTCCTATTTTAGCCTATAGTCTTCTATTCTAACCGTTTCAATATTTTGCAACGTTAGAGCCAAGATAGCCAACATAGCCTTAAACCAAAATTATAACATAAAACCATAATAACATAACATAAATAAAATCATAACGCTAGAATGATATGACCAAAACAAAAACTTGAACTTAAAATTAAAATGTTTACAACATAATAACCATGGCTACATGGTGTGGAAAAATGTTTAAACAATAAAAAATAAATAATGAAACTGTTCACAACTAAATATTTGGCTAACATTAGCCAAAACAACATCAACATCAAACATGGTCAATAGCAGAACAATTGAAAATAGATAATGGATGGTACTAGGGAGTACCTAGAGGAGGAGGTAGAGGAACATTTCCACCTTCACTGCTAGGGTTGCTGGTATCACTTGATGCTTGTAACATAACAACATAAAGCCATTTAGTAATTAATGTATAATAAAATCAATTTAATAACTTAAGAAAAACTAGAAT
Source organism: Gnetum montanum (assembly GCA_015680685.1). Lineage (NCBI taxonomy): Eukaryota > Viridiplantae > Streptophyta > Gnetopsida > Gnetales > Gnetaceae > Gnetum > Gnetum montanum. The sequence continues at coordinate 13,512 of MNCI01014985.1, read as the reverse complement.
AAACCATAGCAAGACTAAAAATAAACATACCCGAGAGGGTTCTGGAGCAGCATACTACATGGGAAAAGTTTGAAGACCAACCTATAGATAGTGGAAAAGCCGATTTTCAATCATGTTGGCCTAGTCTATGTCCCTAAGATTAACACCCATGAGGATGTTGTTCTTGTTGACATCACTCCATGTGGGGGGCTCATGTGAGAAAGTGGTAGTGGTTACCTCTCCTGAGGCAGTAGTCATTGGGTGAATAAGGGAGATAGCCACAACCATAGTATCTACAAACAACTTGTAGACTTCCTTCACATCAATCCCTTTCATAAACAACTCCAATCAGTGTTGGTTTGTACATTCATCTTGCAGCCACTTGAGGTAAGCATCCTACTTAGCCTTGTATTGTCTTTTGTGATCCTTTTGTGCTCAGCCCCACTCAAGGACTCAAGCACAATATTCCTTCCATTCACTAGCCTTGCGGTTTATTAGATCAATCTACATCTTCTATTCCACTACCTCTTTAGCAAGGGCAACCTTTCCATGAATAATGTTCTAGTAGTATGCCCAAGTGATCTCCTTGGTGCACAAGGAGTTCTTGTTGGTCACTTGAACCTTCATGAACTCCGTGTGATCCTTAAGGTCCTTTACCTCCTTACTCAGCTACTTCTTTTCCCTTCTTAGTGCTACAAATTGTTCTCACAAGAACTCATTGGAGTGTCTACATTCCCATAAAAATTTTTCACATGAGAGTGCACATGAAGTGACACCCTTGTACAACTTATGTGGAATGTTTTCCACATTAGGAGGTAGAGCAGGCAACGCATCAATTTCTACAACATGACTTAAATCCCATCTCAACTTCACACTATGAACAACAAACAAGTAACAAAATTAGAGGCATAAAACTATAAACAACTAAAAAACTAAAAATATCAAAAATTATATAACCATGAAAAACCAAATAAAAATCAAGAACATGTAAAAAACAATAGAAAAATGGATTAGAGCTCTCACCAACTTCTGGAACTATCTAGCAGAATTGTTTGATCATATCTTCAGCTATGCTCTGCATGAACTTAATCTTATCAAGGGTATCCACCAATGGTTACATATAGATGGCGGAGGTGGAAGCTTCATCTTGAGGCTCTGAAACTACAATAAGAAAAATAAGCAATCAACAATTAATGACCATGGCCAAAAAGAATAACAACATGTAAAAAAATGATAAGTACCTAAAAGGGTCTTCGAAGTGATGGTAGGAGGTTCAACTAAGTGAGAATCCTCAAACAAAGCATCAAAATTATCCATAGGAGGATGGGCTAGATGCTCATCCTCATGATGTTCACTACTTCCTTCTCTTGATGCCTTTGTTCTACATCAGTAGCTATTGTTGCCACATCTTGATGCCTCCGTTCCAGCTCAACTACTACTACTACTATAGCAGCCTATTGCTCCTATGTCTTGTTTGCATCAACAACAACCACAAAACATAGAACAAGTTAGCAAATTTTTCCAAAACCATAATTTAAAATATAACTTTTAAAAAAACATAATAAAAAAAATAAAATGTACCTCTAACCCCATTTTGTACTTGGTTAATCTTAACAATCAATCTCCTCTTTAAGGGCTTCTCTACAACTTGTGTTGTCTCATCAACCATTGGCCTCTTAACTTTTGCTCTAGCTAAACCTTCAACTTTGGCAAAAACATTTAGCCTTTTCCATGTTGTTGTGCTCAACATGGGGCTCCCTCCCCATGCTATTAGGGGATGCACAACATTTCCTACCAAATTTTTTTATCGTGATAGATAGTGATTCACCCACACCTTTCAATGGATCTTGGGCATGCATGGTTTAAACAAGGTCCCTTATCTAAGGCCTATTGAGTTGAGATGGATCTTGTGTCATCCATTATCCATCCTTCTTCACCACAAGGAACTCTGCAAACCTTCATAGATAAGATATAAAAAATGCAAAATTCACAGGACACTTTGTTGTGATAATTTCTTGGAGCTTTAGGATTTTAGTTTGTAGCCCAGAAACCAAATGAGTAGCCTAGTTGAATTGGAAGCCCTTGGTTAGGATCTTCTTCATGGTTCAGTCTTCCTCAACATCCATTATCTTTCCCTATGAAAGCAACTTTAGAAATGCATGGGATCAAAATAGGGGATACATCTCTCTAGCCTCCAAACCTTGGAATTGGCTTAGAGAGAATCCCTTATGGTCATGATGAGTGTTTAACCACTCAACTTTCTTCCGATGATCCACCTCCTTACCTACTTTGGTAATAATCATCATATCCTCATTGGGAACACCAAAGAGGTTAGAAAAGATGGACTCGTTAATATCCAAGGTTATAGTCACATCGTGAACATAGGTAAAGGAGTCAATGATGTTAATCATTTCTGCAGTGGGAAAAATAGGGCTTGGAGCCATGAAAATGTTTAGTAAACCTACATGAATGATCCTTGCCTGGATGGCCTTGGGTGCATGATCTACCAAATAATATTGGGTAGGTTCCACCTCACTGAACTTGAGGATTAGCATCTCCTTAGTTCATCCTGAAGTGATTATAGTTACTCTAGCTGATGGCACAACTTCTACCACATAATAAAAGCTATCCATTAGTCTTGACATAGGTGCATTGTATACAAAACATAACAAATATAATAGAATTAGAACTATCATAGCCATTTAAACAATCAAAAAACTAAATAAATAGATGACCAGAGATAACCAAAATCAACAAAAAAAATATACTCACTCTGCTTGTATGATAAAGGCATCCTTGGAGCTCTAGGAGATGGATTCAATTTTGTATCTTGGGATGGGTTTTCCCATCCACAATGGAATGGTTCGATTGGCTAGGCACCTCTAGAAGCCTTAGGATGACATTTGATATAGTTATCAAACTCATCTTTTAATTGGTCCATCACCTCAACCCTTATGATTGGGCTTTTGGTGAACACCCCCATTATAGTTTGGGCCAAGGGTAAAAGGTTGTCACACTTGATCATTCCTTGATCATTTACCTTCTACTTACAAGAAAGTGAGCTAACAAAAATTGTTATAACTTCATAACCAAAGAAAAATAACAAATAAAATTGAAAATGAAAATTATAACAACTATGCATATGCCTCTATACAATAGATAATGCTTGGAGGGTTTTGGAAAAAAGTGTGCACACGATGGTCCACTAGCAAGGTGTTATTCATGTGGTATTGCTTGAATTTAAGAATCTCCCAAATTTTTCATAGTTTGTGAGTGCCCATAGTGGTGGTGTTATAGTGTGCTTCGCCCTTTGCACAAACCTTAGGATCATCAACTAGAAACTTGATGATCATGCTAAAGGAGCAAGGCACAATTGTCTCAATGATGACTACTATTATTTTAGAAACTAAGTATTACCAAATCATCACACTAAAGTTCTGTAGTAAATAGATCAGAAATTCCCTTGCTCTTGGTCTAGTCCATAATAAATGATTTTCCCACTTTGTTAGGGGTAGAGTGTTAGGACCAGGCACATGGATGCAACACATGATGCCAACCAATTCTATGAAAACTAAAATGGGCTTCAAGAAGGCTCTATACCATTTAGCACATAGTTGTTATAACCTTGTATAAACTAAAATTAAGACTTCATAACATCAAAAACATTACAATTACCATGACAACCTATGTATACAACCAAATAACACTTCAACATGCAAAACAACACTTAGAAAAAATACCAAATGGAATAGTCCACACTCAATGGAAATGATAATTTAAAACCAAAAATGTGAAAATGACTATTTACAACTAAAATCATGAAATTGACAGTTTAAAACCAAAAACATGAAAGTGATAGTGTAGAACAAAAATTATAGTTTTCATGTTGAATTTCATACTTAGAAAAATTTCAAAACATAACCTAAGCTCATAACCAAAAATTCCACGAATTTCAACAACAACATTGATGAGACTCGAATTGCACAAGTCGCGATATCGCATCCCCTGCGATATCGCGTACGCTATATGGCATCCTTCCCTGCAATATTGCGTACGCGATATCACAGTCCGTCGCCATATCTATAAATAAGAGGTGGCACTCCCCTCATTTCCAATCATAGGCGTAAAGTAGCGAAGATCTGGCGGATTGATCACCCCAGAGATAGAATATTTTCCATGTGCCCACAGTAGGAGTCCCCCAAGTGAACGGTTCTTTATTCGAGCAGCTTTGTACCTGAACGCAAGTTGTGTACGGAAATAAAGATGAGCTTTGTGGATAAACCTTGCAGTGCATGGATAGGTTTAATTAATGTTATTTACTGCTTTCCTAGTAACGCGGCATGAGTACGACTTGGTTACGAGCGTTGACGAACGTGTATGGCTAGCCAAGGAATTGGCTACTCATCGCGAGTAGATTCTCTCACCCTTTCCTCCTACACGTGGGACAAGTACGACTTGATTACGAGCATCTATGGATGTGTACGGCTAGTCAAGGAATCAGCTGCTTGTCACACTTAGGTTAGTTAAGTGCCTCAGTACAACCGCTTCGAGCACGTGCGTTACGTGTGGTGATCCCAGTAACGATTAGCATTTGGTAGCCACAGTTGCACAGTTCAAGGTGTGTACGGAAAGTGGGAACAGATGCTGACGCTAGGACTTAGTGCTGTAGTTAGAGTTAGTTAGTTTCTCAACCCTTCACCCTCATAGCTTAGGAGATAAACTTGAAAATACCAAAAAAATCATATACCTTAGACTTGCTTAACCATACACCGTGACACATACAAGCAAGCCTGGGAAGACAATGAACGATTAACCCCAAGTATTCCTTGTGGCATTTAGGCATTTAGTCTACGGAGTTCAACCGGATCGCGTGTGCTATGCTCATTTCATATGGTTGAGTGTAGGGGTACCTCGCCACTCATCATTGGCACCGTGGCCGGGGACTAAGTGTTTTTTCGCCAATTAGAACATAAGGGATATCACTCACATCGTTGTGAGCTCTAACAAACCCTTGGGTTAATCAATTAATCAAGAACATAAATAACGGTAAACAACACATCATAAGAATGGCTTCTTCTCTAAAAATCAACTCACCTAAGGACAATACAGAAGACAGTCAGAATCATACGCATAACCGAGACCAACCATGTCCTAAATAGTCTAAGGTCACATATACTCATCCTGATGAGTATGTCCCTGACTTTACTTTAATTCTCCATCAAGATGAAAAACTGCGATGGAGAGATCTACAAGGTAACATTGTGTTACCTCTGGATCGATCTGTCCCTAACATGCTTTTCCGTGTCTTAGCACAGATTGGCATGCAAGAGCTATTCGCTGAATACGTTGCGGAAGATTATGACATGAGGGATTATCATCCCATAAATTCCCAACGTATTCGGGATGAAAGGCAGGAGAGCCAACATTCATTGTTGAAGGGCAAGGTCCCCCATATCCTTAGTGAAATAGGAGACGAGGAACTCCTCACAATGGGTTTCTTAGAAAACGATGTTCCTCCTCCTCACAATGGTGAAGAGGACAGGCATTAGGGCCTTCGATCAACTGTACATGCTACAGGCTCTGATCCCCGTGAGCACCAACTGTTCACGGCAGGAACAACCACTCATACTAAGGATGGACACTTGGATCGTTACAACGATCGAGGCCGAAGCAGCCGAAGAGAAGGTAAGAAACATCGCCACGGTGATGGATCCCCTTCCTCTTCTCCTTCATCTCACCATTCACACTCTCCTTCCACATCTGGGTGCAGCCACCATGAACATAAAGGGGAGAATAAAAGTAAAAAGGATGAAAGACCTCGATAGGAAGGTCGAGAGGAGTTAGGACAAGGGCAAGGACGTAGGGAGAGTAGGGAACCACCACGTAGACATCACAGACGTCATGAAAGAGATGATCATGACGAACCCCTACTCGCAACCTGAAGCATGCTAGATATCACAGAGGTAGTTAGGATCCCCACAAGGCACTTAAAAGATAGCAGGATCAAGCATTTGGACATAAATAATATCCCACGTTTTGAAGGGGGATACAACGCTGATCCTCAACATCATTTACAGGCATTCCACGATGCCCATGCCTTGCAAAATATAGATAATGAGTGGCAGAAGCTCAAGTTGTTCCCAAGGACACTCATCAAAGAAGCAGAGAGCTGGTACTAGTCCTTAGAATCAGAAACCATCAGGAGGTGGAGTACGATGTTTGAATTATTCAACAACAAATATCAAACGTACTCCAGAGTGTCCAATTTACGTAAGCAGATCCAAGGCTGGAAACAAGGTGCTTATGAACCCTTGGATGCTGCCATGGCCCATTACTATACACTGCTACATCGTTGCCCGGGCCATGGGTACGCTAAACAGGATCAACTTTGCCACATCGTGGATGGGCTACAGAATGAAACGAGAAGAACTCTTGGGACTTCTGCCCAAGGGAGACTTTCCCAACTAAGAGCCCATGAAGTTGAAAGTTTTTTGGAACAAGTAGCACAAGAAGAGGGTGAGCTATGGAAGAAAGAAAGTGCAGAAGAATACAACCGCGATCCTTCCCTTCGCAAGAAGGGAGTGAAATTCTATGATGAGGACGATGAGTCACCACTCGAAGAGTTGGTGAATCGGAAAACCGTGCCGATCCAAAAGTTAACAATCGAGGTATCGGCTAAGGTAGATCAAATGTGGGATTCCTTAGACTCAAGAATAGAAACAGTTTTGAAAATTGTAGAAGAGTCTAAGGTAGAGCAAGGTAGTGACAAAGGCAAAACTAAGCGAGAAACTTAAGCCCTGCACATAACAAGGGTAAGGAAAAAATTCCTATCTTCGATGAGGCTGTAAATTATGATTCAGACAATGATAGTGGATGTGAGGTCTGCTACTATGACCATCCTAAGGAATGTTTCCCAATTATTTCACATCTACAAGAGTCTGGTGTGTATGCACTAAATCCAAGACTTAATCAACGGCAAACACCCCGAAGGTTACCTTATCCACAAGGTAACCCAAGGCAGTTCCACCAACCCTTGACATATTATCCAAGTGGAACGCTTCC
>MNCI01014982.1:536708-560153 GCA_015680685.1 Gnetum montanum | reverse complement strand
CGCTTTGGCAATCGTGGACATCATCATCTTATAGCCGAAGCAGAGTACAGTTCAAATTGAGTACCGGTGACAGGAGCAATCTTTCTGCTGAAAGGACTCTATCAATCAGAAACAATTGATCGGTAGACGTCAAAGCTTGGCCTGCCTTGCATCTCAGCTTTAGCCCACAAGGTAGATCGGACTTCTGTTTAGACCGTTTTGCTTGTTGTTCTGTGCTTGTTTCACATCCTGTAATCGGGGATTCCCCAGTGTAATTTCTCATACGAAATATACATTTGTAAGTCAAAGCGTAGATCTTGAAGTTTCGAGCTTCTTATGTCAACCTCTTTTTATCGTGTTTAGCATTATCGCCGTTGCAATCCAATTACATCGTTTTCCCCTCATTTTACCACTCTTCGAAACAGATCGCTTTCTCTCCACATAATTCTCATCGTTTTACTGACCCGTAAGTCCCTGTCTGATCGACAAGACCGTTCAGGGCGCCGCGGATTCGTTTTTCCAACATAGCCCTCGCACGGATCCGTGGCTAAAACTGTGTACGCCGGAATCTTGATCGGTATTTCCAGCTGCCGACGTTTTCTGTCGTTACAGTGTTGACAAAGGGAATTTTGAATTTTGAATTTTAGTTTTGATTTTAATTTTTATATTTTGCATAGTTTTATTTATAATTTTCTCCTTTTGCTAATGCCCTTGCATTCAAATGCCTCTAGCATGCACACTGAGACTCCAAATAAAATTTTGTTTGAACCTATGGGATCCTCATCAAGTACCCTACTAAATTGTATACTAAAATCTCACCTAAGCTTCACTTATCATAGTTTCCTAGTTCAAATGCCAAAACTTTTATGATATTTTAACAAACTAGAAATTGTGATATCTCGAAAACTGTAACTCCAATTCTAATGAATGAAGAGTCAAAATCTATGTTTTCAAATATTTTGGATACACTAGTAAAGTCAAATTTTAGGTAGGACATGATTTTAAGGTACTTCCTTAACAAATCTAATTTATGTAGTATTTAATTATAATTAAAAATGAACTCCAAATCTTATTTTAATAATAAAAGGTAACAAAAAATATGGTTTTGGTAGGGTCAAGGTCCATAATTTCTCCATGAATAGAGTATTATATAAGCACATGTACATAATAAAATAATAATTAAATAGAAAGATGTATGAGTAGATGTACATAATAAAGCATAAATGTGCACAAAGAAATAAATATGCATAGTTGAATGCTTATAAAGGTATGATAAGTGATAAATAAAAAAAAATTCCTAGGTTAATTGGATTTCAACATTTAATCATAAAATATAAAGTAAGCCTATGACTGAGCTCCAACAATAGTAGAATAAAGGATACAAAACTTTCATAAAACATTGTAGCAAATGGATTGCATTCACTTATGTAGAAAACTAACAACAATAATAGCAACAACAATAATAGTAATGACCATAATGTCATCCTATGATTTAACCAAGATTATTATAGCTAATTATTTGAAACACATCCGATGAGTGATGAAGAGGTACCCCTATGCCTAACCATACAAATCATGAAGCATTTACAAGTGATCTAGTCAAATTTCGTGGACTTTAGTTTTTGGTGCACTAGTATTTTAGGAAGTGAACCTTGCCCTAATGGTCATTAATTATCTTCTCGATTACACTTGTGAAAAACAATGGTATGGTTAAGTGTAATCGAGGCATATGATTTTTGTCATTTCATGTTTTATGGTTTTGATACTGAATGAGAGAAATGAAGTAGATTGAGAATTAATTCAATTTAACTATTTAACTAATCTCTAACTAGTCCTAACATAAGCATCTGATCCCACTTTCTGTACATGTCTTGAATCCACATATTTACTATTGGGTTACCAAGCACTACACTATTGGCCATACTAAGCAATACCATTGCTGGGATTACCAAGAAAATATGTGTTACGCTTGAAGCAATCATACTTATATATTTAATCTATCTAGCTTGTCTTGTTTAATTACTTAATTAGCTTAATTATTGAAAAACATTGAATAAATAACTAAAAGCATTAAATGCATGAATAAAATATTTAAACTATCCATAATGGTGCAATGTTTATCAAGAATCTCATCTTTATTGCTGCACATACTATGCTTAGGTATAAAAATGCTCAAATAAAGATTCATACACTCAATGACTCCTGTTGTGGGCACTTGGGAAAATATTCTAACTTTTGAATTAAAAATTGCAAGAGTTTAGCAACTACTATGACTCTAATGCCCGTAAACATGGCTAAGAGCTTGTATTGATAGTTTTTGTTCTAGGGCTATGTTGGTAGGGCCCCGTAGATGTAGTAGATGCTATGTTGATGTAGATCCATTGACGAGGAAACATCATGTAAATGGGGCCCCATCGATGGGGGTCCATCAATGCAACACTTTGATGCTCATCAATATTTAATAACATTGATGAGCAACAAGTAAACCCTATGCCCAACCATATGAATCACTAAGTGTTCACACACAATCCAGTCAAATTCCATGGACTTATAGCCTTCTAAGTACATTGGTCTCTAGGAAGTGAAAATGACTATTACAATCGTTGTCTTCCCAATTACACTTGTGAAATGCAAAGGTATGGTTAAGTGCAATTGAGACATATGATTTTTATCATTTTTACGTTTCATGTTCTAAGTTATCTAAAAATAAAGAATAAAGAATGGAAGGTATTTAATTGCTAAGTTAATCTAACTAGCTAACATTTAACTAATCCCAACATAAACATTTGTTCCCACTAGCCATACACATCCTAAACATGTTTAATACTATTGGGTTACCAAACATTAAGCATTACTATGATTACCAAGTTTCAAGCATATGCTCGAAGTGGTCATACTTATGTGCTTAATTAATTTCTATTGAATTTAGCTTAGTATAGCTTAATTAATTACTTAATTACTTAAAGAATTAAAGAAATTTTCTTAGAATATTAAATGCATAAAGAAGATAATTAATCTATTTCAAAGTACTACAAGGTTTATTAGAAAGCTCGTCTTTATTGCCACACACACTGCCATGCTTAGGTACAATAGTGTTAAAATAAATATTAGTTTGTTACAAAATTTTTGAAGGCATGGGATTATTGATACATAAAAAAACACACAAACTAAGTGCTTAGAGTGTATGGTTTTACAATGATTACAAAATTTTGGTATTTAGAATGACAAAATTAAACACTAGGACAAAAATGAAAAATGCAATTTCTCAAATGGTGTGAAGATGTTGGAGAAGATCAAACAGTCCCAAGAAGTGGAGGTTCCTGAGGCTCTAAAAAGCCTTCTCCTACTTTGGGCACACGTGGTGGTTGAGGCAGTTTTGGTTATCCAACAGTAGCTACAACGTTTGGTGGAAGATGAAAGGCATCCAATAGTGTCTTCATCTTCTTCTCCTTTTTCCTAGGGTCATTCATGGTCCACTTAGTGTCTCAAATGTGGGCTGGAGTGGGAACATCCCAAGGATAGGGCATTTTTAGGAACAACTCCTTCATTTTGACAAACCATGTAGTGAAAAGTTTGCATTCAACATTGAATGCCTTAAGAGCATTTTGTAGCTTTTGGTAGTCATTTATCCTTTTGGCTAGGTTATCAGTGGTGGATCTTTGATTGATGAATTGTGCCCTAAGAACCTCAAGTTCAGCATTAGTAATCTCACACTTTTTCTTGGTCCCCTTATGGGTTTTGAACTCTACCTCATACAACAAGTATGAGCTAGCCACTTGCTTCTCAAACTTTGACTGTGGCTATTTGAAAATTAGCATTGCTAGGTTTGCATACTAGAGATTGGAAAGCTCCATGTACTTCATCATCTCCTTGATCTATAGCTCTTTCATATGGATCTGTACTTTGTTATGGTCATTGAGCCCATCAAAGATAGGTTGCTAGACATCACCTTTTTCCTTGAGCTATTGGAGGGCTTCATTGACTTTTGTCTTCATCATCTAAATGTGTTTTTCATTGATTTCTTCCTATAGACCAACCTGATATTTGTAATGATTCTTGAATCTCTCAAATTTAAGAGCCTCATTCTTCTAGGTAGCTATCTCTATTACATATTTTTGATGAAGGGTTCAGACTTCCTCCATGGAGAGATTTCTATTTTTAGATACCAATCTCCTCAGTTTAGTATTTACTCTGGCTATTAATGGATAAATTCTTGCATCTACTACTTTTGCACATCAACATTCCATAGGTGATGATTTTCTATGGTCAGAATTTCATTCTCATAGTGTGTTTGAACCAAGTCCTTATAAATGGTGTATGTCTTAGCATTGGCCACAAACTAGTTAAAGATGATTGTTTCCTTTGCATTCTTAACCTATTTGAGCCTCTTTTGAAGCTATTGGAAAGCTTCATGTATCAGTGTAGGATTGAGAAATGAGGGATTGATGAGGTGGTTTCTTAATTTAGTAGCCTTTGTAGCCAAGCATTGGTTCTAAGCCTGGGCTATATCGAGTTGCCCCTCCAATATAATGCACTTGTCCCATTCTTTAAGTAGCTTTTACTGGGTTGGAGTGATGGTATCTAGAGGATTGAAGATATTCGGAATTAGTTGCTTAGTTCCCACTCGTTGATTTGGTAACTCATTGTGCTGGGCTACACTTAATTTGCCAACAACTATTCCTGCAGACATCTACACATCTATAAGTGTAGAAACATCTAGTATAGACATTGTAGGTGCATTTAAGGACTTGATAATTTTATCAGCAACCACCTCTGCTGCTGTCTCTTAGCCATGGTGCTACATCACCAAGACAATTGCCCCCTTGTCCTCCTCCAAATGCACCAAAAGAGTAGTGGAATTCCTAGAGATTTTTGGGAATTATTGCTATTGAGAGAGAGATAGCATTACCTTTTGGATGTCAGGATTTGATCTTGTGGGTAGTTGCATTCTTTAGGCTAAGAAAAGCCACTTTGTTGAGGTGACTCATTGCTAAGTGATACATAGATGGGTTGCCGCCACTTGTTTCTACTCTCTACTCTTGCTCATGCAAGAGGTACTCTCAAATGTTGTGCATGCACTCAAGGGTAGTGTGGGCCTCTAACATTGTTTCATGAGTGGGAAATGAAGGTGGTGATCACTACTCCACTTCTTGGATGATCTTACCAGGAATCTTATCTTTCATCATCTCTATTGAAGAAGTGGAGGGAGCATGTTGGATTTGTATAGTGTGTTATGCCTCCCCTCATGTATAGTTTTTAGATGAGGCATGGGAAGGAAAGTATCTTCCTTCCATGCTTATTTTCTTTAAATCACTTCTCTATCTCAAGATGGATCAGTTGTGGAAGGTTAACGAGGAATCGACTACTTAGAGCAGCACACACATGGGTGGAGAAGGCAGTGATTCTGCTTGGCCTCACCATTGGATTGAGGTGAAAGGCTGCAATCTTGAATTATGCATGCTCTACCATGAAGAGCATGCCAAACTCCTTACAATTGACTTGATAACATTACTTCATCCATTCCTTCTTGACTCTAAGATCTACTTGCATGGGGATTTTTGCAAGGTTGGCCCCAATTTTTGGTAACCCAAGGACCTCTACAATGGCTTTCACTGAGTAGGACATTGAAATGTCCTTGATTTTGATTGTTGAACTGACCTACCGATTGTTCCAAAAGAGATATGTCTCTTCCATATACCACTCCTTGTTGGAAGTCATAGTAGGCCACATGGGAGAGTTCTACAGCTAAGGTATGATTTTTGGTGGTGTGAACTCCAAGAAAGATCCAAAGTTTAATGCATAGAGAATTGAGTTTTAGACCTCCCTATTCATGATTTGCTTGAGGCAGGCTTTCATCAAGGTCACCTCAAGGTTCAGTCTTGGTTTGGGTGCCTCATCTCAGTGAGACTATTTTATTGCCATAGTTTCTTTAGGAATCTATTAGACAGATTCCACTTTAGGCTCCTTCGAAAGGGGTCTTGTTGCATGGGTCTCTACTTGCCATGTTTTCCCTTAGGTGCCATCTATGGTCACAACATAGCCAAGGATTAGCATTCAATGTGTAACTTATAACATTTAAGTACCTTTCTCATTGGGTAGTTACACTTTAGGCTATGTTTGGACCATGGCATATTGATTATTTTATTATTATTTTGATGATTTTTAACTTAGAATGTTATTGGAGCTTGTTAAAAAGGTTTAACTCTCATAATTTGATGTTTTAATGTTGGTTTCTTTGATGTTAACTTAAGGTTTGTGGTCCCCACAACAAATAGCTTACCTCTTGTAGCTATAGGGTCGAAGAACTAAGTGAATTAGACAAATGGTTAGGAAGATATGGCTCTTAGAAGGTTCTAGGCTATAAAAAACTCAAATACTTCCCCCTTGTTTATCAGAATATGTGAAAAATGCTAAGTGTTTCCACCTATTTATAGGTGGGTGAACCCCTGCATTGACGGAATCTAGTATATGGGATTCCATTTATGTATGGGCTCTGTTGATGGGTACCGATCTATGGAGGCTATGCCCAAAAGTTTTTACATTAAATATCTTCAAAAATACAAGGAATTTGTTTGTGAAATTAGTGTCTATGGAGAGCTAGAAAAGCCATGAACATGATGGAATACTTGAATGGGGCTCATGAATGCTCAAGATTTGGAAAAATAGGGAATGAAATCTAGTGGAGAAGATGCCTTAAGAAGTGCATGATTGGATGCATCAATGGGATGCATGAAAGGTTTGATTATGGAAATGCCTAAGGATAAGGAACTTAACTAGCTTAACCAAGAGATATGCAAGTGGATCCTCCCCATATCAGGCTCATGCCCTTTTTTCCATTACATAACCTTAACTAAGGAGTCCATGGGTCCCATAGTTGATTAATGGTTATGAAAAGTTAAGGATCAAATCTAGAAGAATCTATCTAGGAATTTTGACACTTCAAATTAAGACATTGAACAAGAACATCGATAACTAATAGTGGGTTGAGTTATGGAAAGCACTGATGGATGAGAGAGAAAATGGAATAGAATTCCCAATCATGGCCACATGAAGTCCCTTGTGGATATCATGGTTAAATGACTTGATAAAGTCCATCCTTAGTCTAGACCAAAACCAATCACTTTTAGTGACTTTGCATCATCACTTTAGGACTATACCACTCCCTTGAGACACAAGAATGCTCCCATAGATCAATCACCATTCATTATTTGAGAAGAAAAGAGAACCAAGAAGTGAGAGAAGGCCTTAGTTAGAGGGGACCTTCAGGCATGGGTAACATGTCTTTCTAGTCCCATAACCAGTGATTGTAGCCTTTTATATTGTCTAAGGGGTGTGCTTTGAATTTCCATCATTTCTTTTTTTTTCTTTTTTTCTTCTATTTTTTTGAATTTTATCCTTTTATGGATTTTTGGATGGGAACCACACTATGTAAAGACTTATTCAACTTCCTGTTATTAGTTGACCTGAAATGGTAAGAAATCCATGAAAACACTCAAGCACTCAAGTAAGTAAAGAGGTCCAAAGAGTATTGAATCCCCTTGAAGTCACACCCTGTTCAAATTTTTGAATCTTTTCCAAGTTTGTAAAGTAAAGTCACAAGTTCATTAAAGTTTTATTAAGGAAAAAGGAACATCATATTTCCAAAGCAAGGAAGACCATAGAGTTGGTGGATGGGTGGATGATGTGAACTCATTGCTTGTTCCATGTAAAAGAAACTTTATTTAGTTATTAATCATCAAAATTTAAAAATAGAAACCAAACATTAGCAATAAAAAACATTAAGTACAAAAAACCATTAGTAAATATCTACATCATCACTGTGTCATGTTGGCAACAAATTATTTTATTAAAAAATAAGAAGAAAAATTCATACTAAAATAATGTAAAAAATATAAAAATAATTATACAATATTTAAAAAAGCCAAAACTAACTATCAATGTTGCAAAACAAAAATTTTAAAAATAACAAAGTGTAAAATAAAAAGATATAAAAACAAAGAAGATATAAAACAAAAAGGTAGAAAAACTAAGGAGCCGCTTAATATGGTTAGCATGGATGGCCATCTCCCCCACAATTGAGTTAAAGGAGGAGATTTGAAAGATTGAGTGAGGTTGTCCATCTGAGGATGTGTTACTTACACTAGTTTGCTTAGGCTTGTGGAAAGATTTAAGTTGTTGCATGTTGACTAGTTGCTTTTTATTTGGGCTCTTAGGTTTGTAGATCAACATGGCCCTAGAAGGAAAGATTTCATAAATGATATAAGGCCCTTTCCACAATGTTTGGAACTTAGTTCATTGAGGTACGTGTGTGGGGTTCTATTAGAGGACCTTGTCACCAAGTTGAAATTTAACTTTCCTTATCCTAAGGTCATGGAATTGTTTGCTGAATGCCTTATGCACTTCATTTAAGAACAAGGTCACTAATCTATTTTCATCTATCACATTTAGGTTGATCAATATTTCTTTTTATGTTAGGCTTAGCTTAAGATATAAGTCACATGCTGTTGAAAGTGTACAGAGCTTGGATTGAATGGGAAGAGTTGGAAGTTTTCCATACACTAGCTCATAGGGAAAGTAGCCTATAAGAAGTTTCCATGTGGAGTGGTAGGCCCAAAGGGCATTGTTGAGTTTTGCGCTTCAGTCTCTCCTATATTTACTTATTGTTCTCATTAAGATTTTTGTTATCTCCTTATTGGTAACTTTTGCTTGACTGTTGGCTTGGGGGTGGTAGGGTGTTGTTAGTTTATGTTCAAAACCCAAGCATTACATGAGCTTGTAAAAAGTAGCACCTATAAAATGAGTACCGTTGTCAAAAATTAGTGCATGTGGCACTCCAAACATATTTATAACATTTTTTTATACAAACCAAGTAGTAGTGCAAGATGTATAATCAATGATGGATGCTGCTTTTGTCCATTTGGTACAATAGTCAACAAAAATTATTATGTACAACTCTCTATTTGACATGGGCATGATGGGATCTATGAAGTCTATGCCCTAAATGTCAAAGGGTTCTAGTGGTTGGGTGCACTATTGAGGCCCCTCCATTCTAGTGATCATCCCATCATCTTGTTGATAATGTTCACAAGAGCAGATGAATTGGTGAGTGTCCTTGAATACTATTGGCCAATAATGCCTTATCATTAGGATCTTAATGGTCGTGTATCTCCTTGCATAGTGATACCCATAAGGGCCTTCACGAGAATCTTAGAGAATGCATAGTTGATTCGCATCAGGAACATACCAATGAACTAGGCCATTGGCACACACCTTGTAAAGGTGTTCACTGATTTCCATGAAGTGTTTGGCCTAATGAAAAAAATTATTATTTCTTCCTGTGGTCCAAGTCATGTGGCATCTCTTGAGGAAGAAGATAAGTGAGGATGTCATCATACCCTATAGGTTCATTAGGCAATTATTCATTTATTGCACCAAAAAAGAGGAGTTCATTAGGAAATTGATCAAAGAGAGGGCTGTCCTCCTCTTTATTTTTCCATCGTAACTCAGGCAAGTGATCAGTGATCACGTTCTCAATTATTTTTAAATATACCATTGTAAGATTGAACTTTTGAAAGATCACTAGTCACCATATGACATAGGGCCCTCCATTTGCTTGTTCATGAGGGAGTGAATGACACTATGGTCAGTGTGCACAAACAATTTGTATTCAAGCACATAGTGCTTGAATTTCTCCTAGGCATACACCATTTCCATTAGCTCTTTTCCTATAGTGGTGTAATTAAGCTATGCATTCACATTGCTTTGGCTTATAAAATGGATGTAATAAGGATGTTTTTGATCATCCAACTACTTAAGCATAACTACCAAGGGATAGTTCGATGCATCCATCATGATGTGAAATGGATGGGACCAATTAGATGCTCATAGAATTGGAGTTTCTCCAACCTTCTCCTTAAGCTACTGAAATGCCTTTTTGCATTCCTTGGTTCATATGAATGGAGCATCTTTCTTTGTAAGCTCATTCAATGGTTTAGCAATCTTAGATTAATTCTTTATGAATCATTGGTAGTAGCCAAGAATGATTGGACATCTTTAATAGTTTTTAGTTGTTGGCTTATTCCTTGGATGATTCTAATCTTTTTAGGATCCACCTCAATCCCTGCTTATGAGATTTTGTGCCCTAACATAATGTCCTCTTAGATCATTGAATGGCTCTTTTGCTAATTGAGCGAAAGATTTATCTCCACACACCTTTTAAGCACTTGCTCAAGGTGGTCCAAGGCTTATTCAAACATAACACCATAAGTGGATAAGTTATCCATGAAAAATTCCACCACACTACTAATCTGTTGATGAAAATTACTTAGGATAAGATGTTGGAATGTTGTAGGGGCATTGCATAGACCAAAAGGCATCTTTTTATATGCAAAAGTTTTCCAGGGACTTGTGAAAGTTATTTTGGCCTGATGTTTTGGTGTGATTTGAATTTGGTTATAGCCACTATAACCATCTAGAAAACTGTAATAGCAATGCCCATAGATAGTTTTCAAAACCTTTACAAATGACAATGGGAAATGATTTTTGAATGTTGCCATGTTCAACATGCTGAAATCAATATAGACCCTTTACTTGCCACCTTTCTTTGGTACAATCACAAGTGGGCTAACACATTGACTATCCATAATTGGATAGATGAAGCCTACCTTGAGGAGTTGTTCCATTTTCTCTTTGATGATATACTTCAATTTATGGTTTAGTTGCCACTACAGTTGTCTCTTTGGCTTCATGGAAGGATTAGTATAGATGTGATGCTGACACATCTAAGGATCAATCACTATGAGTTTGGGATATAACTAAGTAAAGGTTATTGGCCATTTCTTGACCACCTTCAAAAGCATCCTTTTTCATTTAGGAGCAAGGTTTACATTGATTATTACTGGCTTGCCATTTTTTAAAAATGCATATTTCATATCAACAAGTAAAGTTTTCAACTCTAGGGGCTCCTAATTAAAATTGTGAGGGATTTTCAACTCTCCCCAATAAGTATCATTAAGTTCATCATCAGAGAGTTGGTGATGAAATTGCTCCAGTTCATCCATGCCTTTAACATAGGCATAAGTTAAGCTCTCAGTTGGTTCCATGCAAAGTGGACTACTTTTTGAATCAGCTATTAGCCATTGAGTACCCTCCTATTTTGTGGCTATTGCATATAGGTACTTTTGAATTTCAAATTCAACTACACACTATTTACATGCTTTGATTGATGTGCTTTTGATAGACCATAATTTATACACATAATTGGACCTTATGTCACTATACATGATGCTCATTCATGCATCAACAGTGCTCAATCAAGACCTTCCCATAATGATTGGAAAATCCCCCTTGTAATTGTCAACCTTGACCACCAGGAAATCAACAGGACAACACCATCCACAAACAGTGGTCACATTATCCTCCACTAATCCTAAGGAAATAATGATGGATTGATCTATTAATTCTAAAGGAATGTTGCTCTTCTTGAGAGGAGGTAGGTTCTAGGCTTTGTACATTTCATGGAAAATTAGATTAACACCAGAAATTGAATCAAGAAGAACCTTGCATGGCTCATTTAAACCAATCTGCAAGTAGATGAGAGGACTTCCAAGATTAGCTCATTTCCTAGGAATTTTTCCAACCTTGATCCAATTAGATATAGCATGGATTAACATGACTATGTAGATCTTGGGAGGCATTTGGTTTGAAGGGTTCTTGAAAGGAATAGATGCAAATGATGAAGGAGATATAGGATGACCAATTGCATAAGTTGATGATAGCTTCTTAGGGATATTGGTTTGGAAGAATGATTTTTTAAGGGATTTAGGTTTTGAAAAACTCTACAGAGGAACCAGTTATAAGTTAATCGCCCTAGTAGTGTTACATTGCTACTGCACAAGAATTTTGCATTGCATGAATGGGGTAGGTGGTCATTGGGTTGAGGGAGGAGAAACATGTGTTGAAGAATGAGGAGGATAATATGGGTATGGGGATTTTCCTCTAGGAGATGGAAATGAGTTTTGTAATACTTTGAAGGGTAGTAGTGATGTTGAAAAGAAGCATGCTTGGAAGAGTCACATGGAGACATGGGTTGCTAAACATAGTACCCATGTAGATTTGGCTACCTATAAGGGTACTGCTAACTCGATGGTGGCATCCCCCATGATTATGGATGCTACCACTATTGATACTACTCATACGGTTGTGGTGGAGCTCCACTTGGATAATAAGCTTATTTTTGTTAGTGGAACTACCTTGAATTGCCTTGAGGGTAAGGTAATCTTCTAGGTTCTTACCTTCTTACCAATCTAGGATTTAAAGCATACACCCCAAATTCCTACAAGTGTGACATAATAGGGCAACATCCCTTAGGATGTTCATATTGGTAGATGTCATAGCCACCATCATCATCTAATTCTAACTCTACAACCTCCTCTATTGCAAAAGTTTTTTCCTTACCCATTTGATAGCCATGTTCAGCTCCCTTTCTTCTCTTGCGATCATGATCACTACCTTGCTCTTTAGACTCTTGTGCAATTTTCATGGTAGTTTGGAATTTTTTATCCAAATATTTCCACATCTTGTCCACCTTAGCTGAAATTTTGGAAACATATTTTTGAATCGACAAGCTTTTTCCTTGCACCACTTCATCAAGTGGTGCCTCCCCCTCATTGTCACAGAATTGAACCTTCCTTTTTCTAATGTAAGGATCCTGATTATATTCTTCAGCACTTTTTCATTTTTTGAATTCACATTCTTTTTTTGTAACCTACTCAATCAGCCTTTCAATCTGATGAGCCCTTAGTTCTGATAGTCTCCCTTAGGCATAGACCCCAAGGGTTCTCCTTGTTTCTAGTCAGAGCCCATTTATGATATGGTGAAGCTACTCCTATTAAAAATAACCATGGCTAGGATATTTATGCAAAAGGGAATAATACCTATCCATGGCCATGTCCAAGGGTTCATGTGTTCCTTGTCACTAGCATTGGATTTTCTTTCTCAAATTAGACACTTGAGAGTACGTCTAATAATTTTCATTGAATAGCTCAAGCATCATACCCCATTTGCAAATTGATTCTAGCTCCAAGGAGCGATACCAACTTTTTGCTTCTTTTCTGAGTTTCCTAGGAAATAGCTTAAGTTTTCACCAATTTTTCTCTATGTTATGCAAGACATAGGCATCATAAAAGGCTTGAAGATGGGTATGTGGATTTGAGTTATATCCCCCCTCAAATCTAGGAATATCGTCCATATTCAACCTCTTGGTTTAACTATCTTTCACATGCTTAGTTGGAATTCTAACTACCTCTGCAATGTTTAGCATGATTTGAGGTTTTAGTAAAGGTTCATCATTATCATAAATTTTGATGATGCCTATGATGTCCTTTGCTATTCCTTTGTTCATGCTAGGACCTACAATCATTATTCCACTATTCATATCCATCAGAGTTTTGTCCCTTGCAGTTTCAGTTAGATTTAGAGGAGAAAGAAGAAGATGTAGATGAAGAGGATGAAGAGGAAGGAGGACCACCACCACCATGGTGTTTGCCATCTTCTCTCCACTTGTCACAACCATGATTATAAGGTTTGTCATCATGATGCTTGCCTGAGCCCCTACCTTGACTCCCACTTCTATCTGAACCTGGATTGTTGATAGTGGATTGTAAGTTCAGGTTCAAGCCTCCTTCACTAGAGTCAAGGGGTGAAGAATCTTCATGTTTAAAACCCATAGAGGGAGGGTCCTCCTTGTCATTTTGATTTACCAGGAACAAGAGGTTAGTGAACCATTTTTCCTTCGTAGCTTCATGGCACTTCTCTTGGTGCTGATCTAATTTGTGTTGTGTTTTTGTGGGATGGTAGTCTTGATAGTCATGGTCCTACATGATGTATTTATCATGGAGATCCTAAATGCCCAACCTCTTAAGAGTTTGGAGCAGCATCCCAAGAATAGATTGGTCAAGAGACAACACAATGTTGCTCTTCATATCTCTTCATCGTAGTTGTTCATCCTGATGTCGGATGAAGGTGAAATTAGGTACAAAGATGAAACTATGTACAAACTCATCTAGATGAGTGTACATCACTTTGAATTGTTGGGGCACTGGCAATTTTGATTCATCATGCCTATGAGAATAAGAATTTTTGGATAAAAAGAAAAATTTAGTGTGCTTTAATTATAATTATAATTATTATTTTTCAAATGATTACAACTTTAGGGTTTGTTCCAAAAATCTCAAATAATATTCACTAAGTCCTAGATAGGACATATATCAAACTACAAGTCCTCAAAAATGATGCCAATGATGAGCGGTGAGTAGACCATACATCCAACCATACAAATCACTTAGCATTCATGCATGATTTGGTAAAATTCCATGGAATTATAGTCTTCTAAGTACACTGGTCTCTAGGAAGTAAAACTAACTATTGCAATCGTTGTCTTCCCAATTACACACATGAAATGCAAAGGGATGGTTAAGTGTAATTGAGGCAAATGATTTTTATCATTTTTATGTTTTATGTTCTAAGTCACCTAAGAATAAACTATAAAGAATGGAAGGTATTTAATTGCTAATTTAATCTAACTAGATGACATTTAACTAATCCTAACATAAGCATCCATTTCCACTTGTTGTACACATCTTGAACATGTTTAACGCTATTGGGTTACCAAACGTTAAGCATTACTGGGATTACTAAGTACCGAGCATATGCTTGAAGTGGTCATACTTATGTGCTTGATTAATTTCTATTTAATTTAGCTTAATCTAGCTTAATTAATTACTTAATTACTTAAAGCATTAAAGAAAATTACGTAGAATATTAAATGCATAAAGGAAATAATTAATCTATTTCAAAGTGCTCTAAGGTTTATTAGAAAGCTCATCTTTATTGCTACAAAAATTACCATTCTTAAGTACAATAGTGCTCAAATAAATATCTATAGACTCTTTAACTTCTATTGCAGGCACTGAGAAAATATTCTAACTTTTAGAAAGAAAAAATGCTAGAGCTTCACTACAACTTATGAAAGGAATGCCATAAATGTAGCTCGTGAGTGTGTATTGATAGGCTAAGTAGGAAGCCCTGTCAATGGGTACGTGTCAATGAGTCAAATCCTACATCAATGAGATCATGTCGATGGGATGCTATTGACAAGGTTGCATTGACAACATCCCATTGATGTAGCCAACCACATGACTCATCAAACATTAAAGAATTAATCATATGCATTAATTTAAATAACTAAACCTTACAAATTCTTGGGATGTGATAGGTTAAAAATCCAAAATATACAATTGAGAAGTAAGAGTTTAGTGAAAATTTGCAATAAGGATTTGAACATTTTCAAAGCAAGGATTTTCTGTACACTTTATTAAAATTTCCATTTAGGAGTCATGCAAAATCCATCCATACTAGTCTTTGAGCCGCAATCATGAGAACAACATGAATGTCGAAAAGAGGATCAATTATGATGCAATTCTACCTAGAAAGGAAATTTTCATCATGTCAATCATAGGCCCTATTTAGAAAAATCTTGAGTGAAAGCACATAATCACTTATAACTCAAATCTCAAACAAGAGAAATTAGAACCTAAGGTATTCAAAAAATTGAAGGGAATTGGCTTGGATAGCTATGTGTAATTTTAGCTTTCTATGTTAGAGTTGATGAAAAATAAAGAAATAAATCAAGCATTGCAGACATATTTTGATGGAAAAATGAAAATTTTCTCTCAAGGTAAATCTTTGCATGTACTAATTTTTGAAGAAACTATTTAGTTTATTGCCAATGATAAGAATGTCTATTTGTCATTTGTTTATACTTGCTCTATTTGATCATGATTTCCTAGTTTCTACATTTCTTTCCAAGTAAACACTAGAAGAACGTAGGTTTCAACCT
The DNA here is from genome assembly GCA_015680685.1 of Gnetum montanum. NCBI lineage: Eukaryota > Viridiplantae > Streptophyta > Gnetopsida > Gnetales > Gnetaceae > Gnetum > Gnetum montanum. The sequence goes on along the minus strand of MNCI01014982.1, from coordinate 544,276 downwards.
TAGGTCAATAACAGCCTACTAGTAGATCTTGTTTATTCCATATGTAAAACTTATACCAATCATCACACTTTAGTCTAGTGGGACACCATCAAAACCTTGTATTATACCCAGTCTTGGAAGTCTAAATGTACTTGGGTAAGAATTGTAGTGCATAAGTTTTATTGTGCACTTCTGAAGGTGAAAGAGATCACAAGTAGTAAATTTGACTTTGGAGGAATTCCCACATTGTTGAGATAAATATCTTGTAAGGGAGTCCTTGCCTAGTTACCTACTTGTGTAGTCATCTTTGTTCTTCTAGGAGAAAGTGAGGTCATAAATTTAACTAATAGGAATTTAATAATGTATAAGAAAATGATAATTGTAATAATGAAGAAACAAATTAGTCAATAATCCACCAGTACTACCATTAGGGTATCAACATGAAGGTCAATCAAGTAAGCCATAACACTTACTTCTAAAGATGAGTGGGGTATGATGAAGCTAAGGAATTTGCCCATTACATAAAGGTCTACATCAGGAAAAGAGAACATCATGAATGATGAGTTTCTTTCTATCCCTTCTCCTAATTACTCTAATATTATAGACATTAATTTTTACACTAGCTTTTCAATCTCAAACGCTATTAATTTAGCTAGTTATCATCAATTGATTAACATGACTAAAGAATCACAGACTCTAAGGGCATGTGTTGACTTAATGATCACCAATATCTACAAATTATTAGAAGAAAAAAATTATTTTTCCTACATAGGAATTTCCTATTCATATGAATGAAAGAAAAATAAGAAATTTTGGAAAGAATTAATTGATGATTACTTTAATGATGTAGATGTTGCAATTAAGAAGGAAGTTTGGTATTGGTTAAACAGTAGGTAGTAGAACAAACTAAATGAAGTCCCACCTAGAACTAAGGAACTCCTAATTACCTCTAAATTATCTCTTCTTATAGAAATGGAGTCCACTTTATCCATCCCACAAATTGACATTCCATAATGTACATTTTTCCATTTTGAAGTTAATGAAGACCAATAGTTTCCTTATGTGCTACATGTTTGTTATTCCTACCAACTCATGAGGGAAGGGGAATAATTTCATTAATTCTTATGAATATATAATGCTTTGTGATTGGTCATCATGAAGTGTTATAAAATTTGTAAATATTTGATAAGACTCATCTACTTCATAAGAAATAACAAATAGTGTTACGAAACTAATTCTTGAAGGGGAGCATTAGAATATAATCGTAACATGATCTAGAATCATTAGTTTTGTAATGATCTAAGATTATTTGTTACTACTTTTGAACAAGTCACAATAAAAGGATGTGAATTATCATGCAAACCATTACAACCTTACTCGTTGAACATAAGCAACCAAGAATTAAATTGCAAAGTAAAGGAATTGAGGAGAAGAATAAGTTTTAAGGAATAATAGAAAGAATAAAAGGAAGATAGTAGGAGAAATTAATAATGAATCATAAGAGAAGATACTAGATGAATCATCGCACATAATATAATTGGAATCATAACCACAAGAATTTGGAGAGACATGTCCAAAGTAAGAAAATTAGTCAGTACTAAGGAATGTAGTGTGATGCTAAACCTCTCTACCCTTTGATGCTTTTCCCGAAAAAGCTCAAGCCCTAAATTAGCATCCATTTCAATAACTTCCTAAACCTCATTCGCCTTGCTCTCATTTTCTTTTCCAATGATGCCAACTATTCTCACTATGATTCCTCTAATGAATGGTTGCTTGTGTGTAGAAAAAGAGACATCACTCCTGCTTTGTAGACATGTTGCACTCTTCAAATGCTCTGCACACTTCAAATGCATTGCGTTGCAATGATCCATAGTGATCATTATTGTTGGATATCATCATGAAGTAGTGGTTGTTAATGACATTGATGGAATGTAAAAGCAATGAGGTAGTGTGATTATGCTAATTCATGGAGCAATATGTGAGGAAGTGAAAATATACTCATTTACTTTTTACTCCTCTCCTTAAGCATAAAAGGGGCTCTTTCTATTTGTTTGTTTTATAAGAAAATTAAAAACCTGAATTTATATTTGTTGGGGTATAAAAAGGGCAATATGAAACATAATTAAAGATGCAAGCTTGGATAGAGTTAAAAATTATGATTACAAGGGTAAATAAAACATAATGTTTGTGCCTTTTAAAGGAAAATTGAAAACATAAATCTAGAATTGTTGGGGTATAAAAAAGCTAATATGAAAAACATAATTAAAGATGCAAGCTTGGATAGAGTCAAAAATTATGATTATTAGAGAAAGTAAAACACAATGTTCATCTTAAATAAAAAGATAAATAACTCAATAGAGTAATTAAATTTTTTTTAAAAAAATTTATAAAGTCATTGATCTTCAAGAAGTGCATGAAAGCAATGTAATCTTGGACATGTAAAGTACTAAGTAGTTCATTCCTCCCAGTGTCTAAATTAAGAGACATCATTCTTCTTGGAAGTAATGGATTAAATATTCAGAGCTTGTAAAAGAAATAATATGTATAATAATGGAAATTCCTTGAAATAGAAACCTATTATGATCAATCCACCATTGATAAAGGATGCAAGAAAGAAGAGCATTTACACATCTATTCCACCATTTTTCTATTATAAATGACTAGAATTTTAATACATCTTTAAGAGTTAAGTTGGATCAAATCCAAATGCCAATACATTTAAATATTCCTCCAATAAACATGTATCTTTGCGTATTATAAAGCACACATAAATCATCAGTGATAAATATTTTATTGGTAAGAAGCTATGTAAACATTTAGAAAAAAAAGTACTATTGTGGGTGAAGGGCCTAATGCCACAAATGAGTATTTTGCAAATAAAATGAGGCATTGACATTACTATGAATGAAGATACTCTTTTTTTAGTTTCTTATGTGTGCATTCCAAATTCTCTAATACTGAAGCTCTTGTAATCTTTGAGAGCTCTCTCTTCTTTCCCATTCTTGCAAAATGAGTTCTCATAGTTGAAGTTTCATGAATCAAATTTAATTCTTTGTATGTCAAAGAATAATACAAAGGGAATATAACATATGAATAGAAAAAGAGGAACATTAGAGAAATTCTAAAGAGCTAAGAAAACACATAAAGAGTTCTAATATGCTAAAGAAGCAAATGTAAACAAAGTTGTTATTTCACATAGAGCTTTTTTTTCCAATATTTCTAACTTTTCCCAACCCATTTCTATTTAAGGATCTTCCCCTATTTATAGCCCGATTATGAAGAAACAATACATTGGGGTTTATAGAATCTTATAGAAGATTGTGGATAGGAGAAATGACATGTAGTTATTGTAGACATTGAAAATATAGTTGATAAAAAAATAAAATTAAACATAAAAATAAGATTGACACTAGAGATTGAATAACAAGATGACATTATACATCAAGCACATACTATTGAAAAATCTAAAATCAAGATCAATGTAGGCGATGATGCTAGACATCAAAAATAAAAATTGAGAGAAATATTCATAATAATGTCACAAATTATGTGAGACATCATTTTGATGTATGTTAAAAATGAGGATTAGAAACAACGATGTTGTTGACACAAGAATTCAAATTTGAAATTGTTAAAAATAGCTTAAGTTGGAAAAGCCATAGAATATATAGAATATACTTAAAAATTTTACTTATGCAAACAAAGCCAAAGTTGATATAACATTATCCCCTTTGGATAGATATTTTTAAAAATAATAAGGAAAATCCATCAAGAAAATATACAAGCTACTAGGTACCTATAGGAGAAATTGAATGAAGGAAAAAAATGGGGAGAAAAAGTTTGGAACATTGTCGATACATTTATGGTGGAGTGCTAAATCACAAAAGTGGGATGTGGCTTGATCATAGAAAGAACACATGCAAAATGTTAGTGAAACACTTCCTAACCCACTTAATTCTCTTAATCACATCCTTATTGAAATAAAGTAGAGACATTCATGTGGCACATGAATGTAGAACATGGAAAGAGAAAGGAATAAAGAAAGATAAGGGGATATCTCAAAGTAAAAATAGAAAATAATAAATAAGGAGAAAGCATGATAGGAATATCACCCATACACCAACAGTGGGATGTTGTGTCATAGAAGTTAGACATAACTAGATTCCTAAGCCAACTTCTTCCTTACCTTACTCATATGAATATTCATACTTCTTGCACCACTCAACACTCAAAACTCTATCACTACATTGGGATAGAGAGTTTTATTTAGCCTCACTAATGTTGAATATAGAGAGAAATGAAAATAGATGAGGAGGGATGATGAGAGAAAGAAGAGAGAAATATAGTATAGCAGAGTAAAAATTATAGTATGCATAGATAGAAAGCAAGAAAAGTGAAGAAAAGAGGATATTTCCTAGACACTTGTTATGAGGATGGTGCTAGCATGGAAGTGAGGCATGGCTAAATCCAACACATTATATAGATGAAAAGGATGTTATATATACATTGTTGAAATAGCCTCTCCTTGTCCCCTTAAAAATATGCTTATTCATACCTTCACATAAAGCAATGAGACATTTACTCCCTTAAAAAGTCTCACTGATTATGCTAAGCACAGTATAGGGGGATAGATAGCATAGGGAAATATGAAAAAAATGGCTAAATAGATAGTAGAATATGAGATGGAGAGGGGAAGATAGCAAGCAAACTAATGCAAAATAAAATAGGATTCAGAGAAAAATTGTTATCCCAACATGGTACATATCTCATCATAGTATAAAAGAGTTGATAGAAAGAAAACCATCACTAGGGCAACATACATTTAGTCTTGAATAGTCAATAGGTCTAATATTGTGATAGAGTAGTTACCTACATATAGAAGTGCTTTAGAAATATTTTGTTAACAGGTTTTGAAAACTAATGTTCTTTTAGATTACATAGAATATAGATATTATTTTATAGAGATTGAATCACTATAGAAGAAGCCTATCATTTAGGAAATAACTTTGTATCTCTGGAGTTTGAAAAATAATAAAGAACTAGATTACCTTCTTGAATCTCTCTTATTTTAACATTGATGAGTGGCGAGGTACCCCTACACTCAACCATACAAAACGAGCGTACTCCGTAGACTAAATGCCTACATGCCCCATGGAACACTTGGGGTTAATCATTCGTTGTCTTCCCAAACTTACTTGTAGTTGTTACGGTGTATGGTTAAGTAAGTTCGAGGTATATGATTTTTATGGTCTTTTATGGTTTTATGTCTTCTATGCTAAGAGTGAAGGGTTGAGAAACTAGCTAACTCTAACTAAGGACTAAGTCTAAATTAACTAGCATCAGCATCCGTTCCAACACTGTACACACCCTGAACTATGCAACTGTGGCTACCAAACGCTAATCATTACTAGGATCACCACACGTAACGCACGCGCTTGAAGTGGTCGTACTGAGGCACTTAACTAGCCTAAACGTGATGAGCAGCTGATTCCTTGACTAGCCGTACACATCCGTAGATGCTCGTAATCAAGTCATACTCATCCTGCGTTCTAGGAGATAAGGGTGAGAGAATCTAATTGCAATGAGTAGCCGATTCCTTGATTAGCCGTACACATTCATCAATGCTTGTAATCAAGTTGTACTCATGCCGCACTAATGTAGGTAATAAATAATAGGTAATAAATAACATGTAATAAAATCCTATTCCATGCACTGCAAGGTTTATCCACAAAGCTCGTCTTTATTGTCATACAGAACTTGCGTTCAGGTACAAGGCTGCTANACAAAGCTCGTCTTTATTGTCATACAAAACTTGCGTTCAGGTACAAGGCTGCTAGAATAAAGATCCGTTCACTTGGGGACTCCTACTACGGGCACATGGAAAATATTCTGTCTCTGGAGTGATCAAACTACCAGAGTTTCCCTACTTTGAGCCTAGGTTGAGAAATAAGGGGAGTGCCACCTCTTATTTATAGATTTGGCTGCGGATCGCGATATCACGTATGCGATATCGTAGGGGACGANGAGAGAGAAAGAAGTGTTGCTACTGCCAATGCCAAGATTATGCTGTTGTTGTCCATCCATAAGCACACCATCAATCTTGCTCCTTGCATAGCTGCGTCAGCGCTGCTCCATTCTAAGTGTTTGCTCCAGATCTAATCCATTGTTTGTATGATTGTCATTTGCACACACAACACAATCTTATATTAGCAAGGGTAAATGAATTATCATGTAATTGATACCTTGCTTCGGTGTAAGTTCATTGGCTAGGTTGTGGTATGGCTAATATGGATCTGGGAGTATATTGATGATGGCTACCAAAGGTGTAGGGGTTAGGAAGAAAATCAAAAATTTCGAGGCTAGGAGAAAATCGAAAAAATCAGGCCCCATACCCCCATGACTAATTGCAAACCTCTGGTAGTGTTAGAATGGAGAAAGAAAAGGAGAAAGGAAGATAGATAAAAAGGGACAACGGTAATGTCAATAAAGTGGATGTCAAGATGGAAATGAACAAAAGAAATTAGATTGCAAAAATGTTAGGGGAAAGAATTTAACTAATGCTCCAAATAGGAATGTCAGTGGGTCCTCCCCAAAGTAGGTTCATGCCCTTAATGCCCTGACAAACCCACATTCAAAGAGTCCGTAGGCTCCGGGAATGTCATTTGGAACAAGAGTTAAAGTCTTAACTGCAAGAATTTACCAAAAAGAAAACAATGTATCAACCAAAATATATATACTAATGATACAACCAGCAATGAGATGAACAATGGAGAGAAGGATGGAGAGAAGAGAATGGGATGGAATCCCAAGAACAAGGTGGTGTATAGTCCCTTGTGTGTTTGATGATTAATGTGACTTGGAAAGTCTCATTCCAACTCTGGCCTCAAACAACCCACTTCCAGTGACTTCGCATCAATGCATTTAGCTAACCATCCACTTGAATAACAAGAATGCCTTCCCCAAGAGTCACCATCATTCTGATGAAACAAAGGAGAGAATGGGAAGCGAGAAGGGCCTTAGTTAGAGGGGACACTTTTGGTTCCATAACCAGTGCTTGTAGCCCAAGTTTATTCATCTAAGAGGTGTGCTTTAAATTCTTACTTTGTGTGTTTTTGTTTTGTTTTGTGTTTTTATGCGTGAGAACCACAACATGCAAAGACTTCTTATTTCTATTGACTCAACTTTCGATAATTGGGTAACATCAGAACGACAAGAAAACTCAAGAAGAAAACATCCAAGCACCCAAGAGAATGGCCAACACAAAAGCATCAAGTATGCTGGAAGTCACACCCTTTGCAATCCTTGAGTCCTTCCTTAGTTTGAGAAATGCCCAGTCACTAATTCATTTAAGTTCTTATTAGAAGGGAACTGTACATTTCCAAGCCGAGAGAGACCATAGAAACTGGTGGATGGATGGATGAAGTAGTCTCATTGCCTACTATATCAAAAGAAACAAACATTAGTATCAACATTGTGACTTAAAGGTAAAAACCAAACATTAGCAATCAATATGAAAATAGTTCATACCATTAGTCCAAACACTTATTGGGTGAAAAACTTACAGGGTGGATCATGCACACACACACACA
>MNCI01014982.1:507672-526428 GCA_015680685.1 Gnetum montanum | reverse complement strand
TGCTCGAAGTGGTCATACTGAGGCACTTAACTAGCCTAAACGTGATGAGCAGCCGATTCCTTGACTAGCCGTACACATCCGTAGATGCTCATAATCAAGTCGTACTCATCCTGTGTTCTAGGAGATAAGGGTGAGAGAATCTAATCACGATGAGTAGCCGATTCCTTGATTAGCCGTACACATTCGTCAATGCTCGTAATCAAGTCGTACTCATGCCACGCTAATGCAGGTAATAAATAATATGTAATAAAATCCTATTCCATGCACTACAAGGTTTATCCACAAAGCTCATCTTTATTGCTGTACACAACTTGCGTTCAGGTACAAAGTTGCTTGAATAAAGATCCGTTCACTTGGGGACTCCTACTGCGGGCACATGGAAAATATTCTATCTCTGGAGTGATCAAACTGCTAGAGTTTCCCTACTTTAAGCCTAGGATGAGAAATAAGGGGAGTTCCACCTCTTATTTATAGATTTGGCGGCGGATAGTGATATCGCATATGCGATATCACGGCTTGTGCATATCGCGTCTCATCAAACATATATGGAGTGGTGAAGTCATAAATCATTAATAACTAGTTTTAGCATTCTTGAGTTTAAAGGACATTTTAGTGTAGCAAAATGTTCTCCATGAAGTCATCAAAGTAGTATATTGTTGGTTCTCTAGATTTATCTAGATTGAATTATAACCCAAAAACCCATCCATAAAGAATAAAAGATCATGATTAGTTGTGGAGTCTATGAGCTAATCAATGTTTAGTACAGGAAAATCATCCATAAGAGTGACATTATTAAGATCTCAAAAGTCAATGCATATATGAATGTTACTATTCTTTTTGGAAGTTACAACCATGTTAAAAACCTAATTAGAATATTCAACACGTTGAGTGAATCTACCATTATAGAGTCTAGTGATCTTTTCTTTTATACTAAGAGATATAACCAGATGCATTTTTGTAATAATATATTTAGCAAGTTTGGAATGTTCTTTCAAAATGATATGTTATACTGGCTTTGGATCTAGACTAGGAATATTGCTATATCCTCAAGTAAAAGCAACTAATTGTTTTTGCAAAGTTTCCAAAATAGCTTTCCAAAGATCTTTGGAAAGAAAAGTGCTAAGTTGTAGAGTCTTTTATTCACCCCTATTGCATTTGTTAAAAGAGGCTCTTGATTAAGGAAAGATAGATTTGAAAATGGAAGTAGTCCATCCTTAGTAATGTTTAAAGATGATATAAGAGAAGTTGAACTTGATTCTAAGTTAATAAAAGAAAGATATAGATACTAATATTCATAGGTTTTAGGATGATTCAACATCAGGAGTTGAAGTAGAAACACTAGGTAGGCAACTATATTCACTTGAATTAAAATAATAAAAACTAGGTTTTATGAAAGCCTTAAAAAAGCATAACACAAAATGTTGAAGTTCCATGACATGAAAATATTATGCCTAAAAAATTTACAAGAATGTGCATCATTTTTCTTGACTATATAAGAAACAAATTAGCATAAAATCTTTCATTTATTACTAAGTAATTTAGAAAACAATGTGAGAATAGAGCTATGAGAAAAAAGTGATAGAAGCACTAAGAGACAATGAAGAAATTGCGAGTAGCATTAGTAGTAGTAGCAAGGGACAACCTCAACCCTACATACACCCTCCCAAGGATCAAATGTAAGTTACATGAACCCTAGTTAGAAATTTTTTGTCAAGTTTGACAGTGTTCTTCTAGTTTGCTGGGATAGCCATATTTTAGTTTTTTAGATGTTATGTGAATTTTAGTTAGCAAGTGTATTGCTAGGCTTAGATTTAGTAAAATTTAGTATCTTAAAATATTCTCAAAGCTTGAATTTAAGCTTTATATTCAATTTTATTATGGGGATCATGAACCCCATGGCATTACCTCAGTTTTGAGAGTTTTTAACAAGGTTTAATATAATCACGACCAGAAACTAAATGTATGTGTTTTCATGTTTTAATTTATGAATCTTAAATATGAAACAAAATATTTATCTAAGGTTTTGGTATATTTGCAATTTGAATATAGGAGGAAAATTTTGTTTTATGTCACTACTTCAATGAATAGTGAACAATGGTGCTAGCGTAAGAAAATTAAAAGATTTTAAATGATTTAAAGCTAAATGTAGTTAATGCTTCAAATTTAGTAGAGAAAGATAAGAATATACCAACATTGTTAAAGTAAAATTCATAATTCCTTTTTTGAAAAAATTATGAATTTGGATTTTTTGCATGAAAAACATGATGTGGGAAGAACACGACATGAAGAAATTGATGTGAATTATTTCCAAAGAAGGTAAGTATTGATGAGGTAAGTTTAATGTGAGGAATGATGTGTTGCATCAAAGAATTTTTAATGTATAACATCAAAAGTTATAGCTAGAATAGAATTCCACATATAATGTTGGAATTCTAATGAAATTTCAATGTGATCATTAACATATAGGAGTATAGAAAGTTCAAAGATGGAGTTTTGATATGTAATATAAAAGTCTAAGCTATATTTCATATTGATAGAATTTGACATAGGAAACTATATTTACGACATGAAAAAAATTAGCTTTATTCATTTATGTAGGAATGCTATGAAAGAAGCTTTCTAGAAAACAAGTGAAGAAAGCTAGGGTCAATCAAAAGAAATCCTCTCTTTGATGATATCTTACTCATATTATAGAAGTTATGGAATTTTCAAGAAGCTATAGAATTTCTAAAATTCTATATCAACCACTTCCATATGATAATTTGAACTAGCTTGGAAAAAGAAGTTTTGTAAGCTTTAGAGGAAGTTTTGCAAGGATTTCCTATAGAACTTATGGAAATCATTTATGAGAAGAGGAATAAAATTGAGAAGTTTTCCAAGGATATCTTAGTCTATTCAAAATATTTGAACAAGTTATGGAAAAGAAGGAAGTATTGATAGTTCAATGCCAATAGTACATTACTTTTGGAATTTGAAACTTTTAGTGTAATGCTGAGAGGTAAGTTACAAACTTAAAAGTTAATATAGATTCCAAGTTATCCTTATTTCAAATCCAACTAACTTTGACATGATTATGCTATTTTTCTAATCTAGACATAAAATTTTCTAATCACTTAGCATTTTTGCTATGAGAAATTTTTGATGTCGCATTTTGATGCATAGTATAAGGGATCAAAACTTAATGGATTTTGGAGTAAGTATGATAACAAAGGGTAGCTTCATCCTTTATAGGGTGAAACCCATGGTGAGAATGTAGACTGCTTAAATAGATGAAGAATCATCCTAAGGCTTAAAATTAAGTATATGTATATACTTAGCTCTTTATTGGAAAAAGATAAAAGAGGTGGTAAATTGTACTAATGATTAGATGTCATTGTTGTAGCTCAAATAAGCATTGATGAGAAAATATTTATTGATTGCATTGGCCTAGTAGAGAAGTTTGAAGATAGATATACTTGTAAAGTGCAAGGTACTCAAAAGTGGTTATTTGAGGGTAAAGGCATAAAGTATTTTAATAAGTTTAATAAGGCAAGGATTTTTTGTGCTTTAGGTTTAAAGCACTCCTACCCTAGTGTAGTGAAATATGTCAAACCAATAAAGAGATACTCAACTAGAAAAGTATTTTTGTAATATGTGTAGAGTAGAAACAAGTTATCATTACTTGGGACCCTGTTACGCTAAGATATTAGATAGACTTCATAGAGTGAAAAGTAAAGATTAATATCTTGAAACTAAATTCAATAGAGCTAACCGTCATAGAAGAGTGAGTGGGATTAGAGAAAAGGGATGTCATTAATATACACAAGGAGACTAATGAAGATGCAAGAAAATTATTTTCCTTATTTATTGAAAGATTATTTTGTAATAAGATTGGTTAGAAATGGGAATAGGCTTCCAGGTGGTTTTATAGGCTATATGGGGTTATGTTCCAAGGAAGAGTAGCTAGCTAGGAACTGGTAATTTATCAAGGAGGATTAAAAGAGATGGAAAAGCTATCCTTGAAGAACAAAAATGAAAAGAGGAATATAGTGAGCAAAAGATTGAAATTTGATTTCTACTATGACTTAATAAAGGTGGTGGTAACTTTGTTTGTTAGGGGTGGAGAGAAGAAATTAAACGTTACTTTTGAGGTAGACTTTAGGCCCTTACTATGTTAACACTTAGGAAGTTTGATGCTGGCATAAAGCATCAAGAATAAGGGTTCTTTAACATTAACTTAAAACCCAGAGAAAAGATGGATTCTTCAATGTCTAAGAGTATTGATAAGCTAAATAAGAAAATAAGTGGTGATGTAGAAGTAGGGAAGGAGGAAATTTTGAAACGCACCTCTAGAACTATAGGGAAGGGCAGGGATTCCAAAAAGAGAATGTTTCTTTCATAGGAGGATGAAATTTCTTTAGAGACTCATGGAATAAAGATCTTCTAGGAAAATATACAAGAAAAAAAAGTATATATTTTTTCTTTTAAACTATAAACTTGCATTTTTTACTAAGTGTAAATGATGTGATGTGATTTTTAGTATTGATGCCAAGGAATTATGACATAGTATTAACACTTTACTTATTTTTTAGAAGTGCCTTAAGAAAAGAGAGCTATGGATGGTTAAGCAAAAAAGCTACATTCCAGGCTTCCTTTTATTCATAAAGGTTAGAAAAAAGGTATAAGAAAAGAGAAGTTATATTTTCTAACTAATTTTCTTTGATCAAAGGAGAATAAAGAAGGTGATAGGTAAACTTAAAGTTCCTTTTCTAACCTCTATGAATTGAACCTCAATGAAATAGACTAGAAAGAGAAAGAAACTCAAAGGGATGAGCTTCTAGAAATGGAGATACCTCTTCCACTTCCTATTGATATCACTCCTTTAGTGATAAAACCAATTTTAAATAATTCAGAAATCTATAAATGAATTCAGAATGTGACAAGCTTCAAATTCTCCATGTTATATGATAATTTTATTTTGATGTATGTAAAAAGGTTATATGAAACCTTTCAAAATATCAAAAGTGACTTAGCTAATTTTTACCTTTTACAAAAATAAAGAAAAATATCTAGGCTTCATTAAAGACAAGAAATTGATATTAAATATTTGGCTAAGTATATGGAGAGAAAATTAAACTTAATCTCTCTAGGAGAAGGTAAGTGAGCTTAACATTGTTACAAAGAGAACAATATCTATGTTAGTAGTAGAGAATCTACCTTCCTTTGTTTATTGCTTAGAAATAAAAGTCAAATTGAATAAGGATCAAGTGACATTCCATGCTCTAGTAATAAACATCAACATAGTAGTAGAAAGTATAGCTGTAAACAAAATTATCCCTACTCTTAATTATAAAAAGAAAATGGAAATATTGGTCATTGAGCAAGACAATATGAATGTCATACTCCTAGATTCATTAGACTAGGAACACAAGAAAGAAGAAAAAAGTGAAAGACAAATTAATTTTTTGTCTAACCAAGTGGAGCTCCTCAAAGTTAAACTAAGAGGTAGTTACATGAGTAGACACAATCCTCCTTCCCACGTGTATTGGAGAGAGACGAATAAAGCTATAGAATTTTAAAAAGATTTTATGGAATGCAAGAGATCAACATTGACAATGATATGATGTATGACTAGCTTGAGGAATTCTATGATAACATGGAAGAGTTGTGGTAGAAAGCATAAAACTAATAAGCAGTGGTGCAAGTAAGAATATTGAAAGCAACTAAATGAAAATAAGGGCCTATATGTGGACAAAGAAATAATAATTATATTTATTAAATAGACTAAATTACAAGAATTGTTTGAAAGTTTTGCCAATAGTATGGTAATTACCATACTAGAAGAGTAGCAAAGAGGCCCTTAGAAGGAGCCCATAGATAAAGTGGAGAATGATGATATCACCCCAGAGGAGTTGAAGGCCTATGAAGAAGAATGGACTAGCATTCTATCAAAGATCCCAAGCTCAGCATTCAACACATTGGATATGGCTAACCTGAGCTTGGAGGAGATAGAAAAAAATCACAAAAATATATATTTATGAAGTTAATTTATTTTATCCTATATAATGAAGAAAAAAACTAACTACCTATTTTATTTTTAATTCTATGTAGATCCTGGGAAGAGTAGCCAAGAACTAGTAGTTGAACCTACTCCTATGCAAATTGATGAAGAAGAGAAGGAAGCTAATAGAGATGATAAAGAAGGCTTATAAATTTATAAAATTTGTACATCATTTTTGTATGTCATTTTTATCTAATGTAGAAATTTATTCTTTCTAAAATGTCATAAGTATGACATTTCATTCCTAGATGTTGTCAATACACAATCATTTATTACTTAATTCATCATACTTGTGAATGTTATAATGGAAATATAATGGAATAACTTGATAATTATTGTTGATGCGTTGAATTTAATAGGAAGGAAAGTAAAGGAAAAACTTTTATTGATGTGAAAGGTACAATTAAGGCCATAGAGGAAATCTAGCACTGCCATCACGGTTAGGCTATATAGCTAAAGGGGTGATTAGTCCCTTCTTATCTTGCTTCACCTAGCTCCCATCACTTGCGAAACTAGCTCCACAACTCTATGCTTAGAAGACCTCTAGGCCATGTCTTAAATGGCATAGGTCAGACCCATTCCCGAGGGGTATTGTGAATAATTGTAACTTCTCGTAACAAGGCACCCATTCTTTCAAAGGTTAATTACATTGTTATAATACAATTTTGGCCTTAACAAGGGATAGGATGTTATAATCTACCCTTGTTAAGCATCCAGCTCATCCTCGGGTGCTTCCTCTATGTCTAGCTTCTTGACTACTGTTTCCTTGTTATGCTCCTTATTTTCAAGTTCAATATTGTCTTCATTATCATTTGTACAAACAAAAATAGAAACTATTAAACATAATTTATTACTGTAGGAATACATACAATTTTTAAAATCATTATCATGATGATCAAAAAGTTGGAGGTAAGTGTTGAGAATGAACTTCCTATTTTCCCAAGTTTGTTGATCACAATTTGACCATTGGATGAGTACTTCACTAACAATTTTATTACGAAACTTCTTAGTTCTAGGATTCTTGATCACAATTGGTTTGACCTCAAAGCTAGTGTTGGATCTCAGGGGCAAAGTATTCCAATCTAGCACATAAGGCACATCATTTTCATGAAATCTATTTAGCAAACTTACAAGTAAGACTACATGAATTCTTAAGATTGCTAGAAGGTTTAATCGATATGCTACTTCACCAATTTTTTCTGAGATTTCAAAAGGTCCACAATGTCTTAGGGACAACTTAGTATATTATCCTAATTTAAAGGAACTCCTGGTGGATTTAACTCTCAATAGTACTTGATCCCAATTTGAAATTCCTTCTTAAGTTGATGTTGATTTGCATATCCCTTATATTTGTCTTGGAAAGCTTGCAAATTTTTTTAACTCTTGTAACAATATTTTTCATTATTTAAATTTCTTCTTCCTTCCATTATATTCTTAAGGTTCAATCTACCCAAGTTAGTGGTGTACGGAAATTACATTTGTATACTACTTTGAATGGTGTTCAATGTATGGAAACTTGATAATTATTATTGTAGACGAATTAAGGTAGATGCAAATAATTCTCCCATGTCTTCCATTTAATTTCAACATAGCTTCATAAAATATCTTCTTATATTTGGTTCACACATTCTATTTGTCCATCTATCTCTAGGTGGTAAGTTGTGCTGAATTTTAATATGGTTCCAAGTTCCTTAAAGAAAGTTTTCCAAAATTCAATTATGAACTTGGGATCTTGGTCTGAAGTGATAGATTTAGGACACCCATATAATAAAAATAATTCTTGTACAAATTTTTGGACTACTTATTTAGTTGTGTTTGTAGATTTTAAAGCTATAAAATAAGCCATCTTTGATAGGTGATCAACCACTACAAGATTGACTCATTTCCCTTTTTAGTTATTGGTAATCCCACAATGAAATCCATGGTAATGTCTTTCCATTTCTAGGTTGGAACTTCTAAAGGCTGTAGTAATCCACTAGGTTTCTTTTGTTCAGATTTTATTCTTTGGTAGGTTGGGCAATTTTGAATATACATGGATACATCATTTTTCATTCCATGCCATTAAGTCTCCAATTTCCCTCTAGTAGAAATACTCTTTGTCCTTTCATCAATAGACCATTAGAGGCAAGTTGATAATAACGCTCAAAATAAATATTATTTAGAATCTTCTTTTATTTGTTCTTTAATTTCTTCTTCCATAGGATTTTTCACAATGTCAATCATCAAGTTCCACATTTGATTAAGGGCATTACCTACTACATTTTTTTTCCTAGAATATATTTAATTTCAAAATCATATTCAACCAATAGTTCTATCCATTGGCATTGTCAGGTGTTCAAAATAGGTTGTCTCTACAAGTATTTTAAACCTTTGTGATCTATTTTTAGTACAAATCTTTTTTCATAAAGATATTACCTCCAAACTTTTAAAGGATGAACAATTGCTAGTAATTCTAAATCTTGGGTTGAGTATTTTACCTTAGCTCCTTGTAACTTACAAGATTCAAAACATACCACTTTATCTTCTTGAGAAAGAACTACATCAATTCCAACTTCACAGGCATCTATAGAGACTTTGAATGGTATTTTTACATTCAGAATTCTCAAATAGGTGCTATTGTAAGTAGTATCTTTAATTTAAGGAAAGATTTCTTACATTTTTCATCAAACTTAAACACATGTTTTTCCTATAAAAGGTACTTCAAGGGGGCTACCAAAGTAGAATAATCTTTATTAAAACATGAGTAAAAACCTGTTAAGCCCAAGAAACTATGAACTAGTGTAGCATCTTTTAGTTCTGGTTAATTCCAAATTGCACTAATTTTCACTAGGTCTACTTGTAATCATTTTTTAGATTCTATATGGCCCAAGTATGAAACTTCTTCTTTGAAGAGTTCACATTTACTTAATTTTTTTTCAACTAATGTTCCTTAAGGACTTCCATTGTAATTTTTAAATGTTTAACATATTCTTGTCTTGACTTAGAGTAAACAAGTATCTTACCCATAAATATTATAACAAATTGATCAAGGTGTTCATGAAAGATATTATTCATTAATGCCATTAATGTTGTAAGTGCATAAGTTAATCCAAATCACATCACTACAAATTCATATAATCCATACCTAGTTCTAAATGCAATTTTCTCAATGTCTTTTTGGTTAATCCTTATTTGGTGATAGCCTGATTTTAAATCTATCTCTGAAAAATAACATGCTCCCATGAGTTGATCAAATAGGTCATCAATCCTAGGCAAGGGATAGGTGTTTTTAATCATCACTTTATTCAATGTCCTATAATAGATGCATAATCTTAATGTACCATCTTTCTTTTTGATGAATCAAACTAGTGCATTCTAAGGTAAGATGCTAGGTCAAATTTTTCCTTCTTCTAGAAATTGGTTTAATTTTACTTTCAATTCTCTTAATTCAAAAGTGAAAAAACCTATAAGGGGCTTTTGAAACTAGTTATGTACTAGGAAAAATATCAATAGTGTATTCAAAAGTCCTTTTAGGAGGTAATTCCCTAGTTTCACCAAATACTAAGTCTTTATATTCCTCAAGTTCTTTTGGAATCTCAATGTCATATGATTTTTAAGGTTGAGTTACTTCAGTAACTAACATAGTAGCATCCTTTTTGACTAATCTGTTGGCTTGCTTAATGGTTATCATGTGAATTTACTTTGCTATTCTTACCTCCTTAGAACCCTGACTGCATTAGTTATTGGCATTTTTAAAACATGAGTTCCAAAGTGGGCAGCAATATCAAATTTTTGTAGAAAATACATTCCTAAGATTACATCGACACCACTTAATTCAAATTCAAATAATTCATTAATGAAAGACATGTCTTGAAAAGTAAAGAAAATTTCTCCATACTTGGTATGCTTGCTCATAGTAATTCCATCTACAAGTTCTATCCTAACAACTTTCTTAAAAGGTAAACTTAAATGCAATAATTTAATTAAAGTTGGGGAAATAAATTTATCTCTAGTTCCACTATCAATAAAAAATTTATGTTTCTACCCTTAACTGATCCTTCAAAAATTAATAAAGCAAGCTGAAATTTTCTCAAACCTAACTTAGCTAATGCTAAAATCTTCTTTACAACTATTGTGATTGTTGGTAATCCTTTGGGATTGTTGATGTTTGATTCAAGTCTCATGGTTGGGATCATGAGAAATGAAGGTGTTTCTTCAAATTTGAGTTTAGGTGTTTGCCAGTCTCTAACAAGGTCTAGATACCTCCAAATAAACTCAATGGTAATAGAATGAACTAAGTGTAAGTATATAGTTGCTATTGTGATTGTTGAAATTGTTGGGTTTGTGTATTAAACTATAATTGGCTATTAGAATAGAAATTCAGCTAACCTTGTCAAATACTATGATTCACTAAAGATTTCTATTTGGCAAGTCACTTAGTCTATATAGTTCCTATAGTATGTTGCTTGAAATAAATAAAATTTCACCAAAATTTTTAAGAACAATTCTACAAAAATCTAGTCCTAGTTTCCCCTAGAGACAAAAGTTTGCAAGAAAATTCGAAATAGAGGAAGATTCTATGGATTTTAAAAGAGAAGAAGAGAAGTAGCATATTTTTGTGAAATCTTAACCATCTAAGTGAGATAAATTGAACATGAGAAAATACTTTAAAATAAAAGTTGTTCCAATTCAACCTAAAGTGTTACAAAGTTTCCAAACCCTTTGAGCTCAACAAGCAATTTCATAAAAGACACTCTTATTAAACTACCAAAAATCTTTGTAAAGGAAAAAATACAAGCTATTATATGGCTAGTTAATAGTTTTCAACAATTGTAATAATAGGCCTATCAGAAAAGGTATAACAATTTCAAGATTGAAAAAAAAGGGAAAAATTTGAAATTGAAGCTATTTCAAGTTAGTTCAAAATATTAAATATTTTTTAGACCCTCTTCACTGAAACATGAAATTTCATAAAGATGTTATTATTAAATTGCTCAAGGTTCTTTTCAAAGGGAAACATAACCTATTACATGGCAAACAAATAGAAGTATAGAACTGCATGAAAATAGAGCTATAAGAGCAATCATTAAATTCCAAAATTAAATGCCAAATATAGTAGTATCTAAACTATTAGATATGCAACTAAGAAAAAATTAGAAGAAAAGAACTCACAAGATTTAAAAAAAGTAGTTGAATTGATGATGTGATTAGCAAGCCATTCTTATAAGTAATCTTCAACACTTCTTCTAAGTCCCTCTTTTCTCTATCCTTGAAGCTCTTTTTATAATGGCTTCTTGGTAGTTACAAACATCATAAGAAATTAAGGTTACTTACAACCATCATGGGGGTTAGTTATAACTACCATAGAAATTAAAAAGCTATAGTTGCCAAGGGTCCTATTCATATAGTAAATAACTAACCTAAAAATTTCTTATTTTACTTTTTTCGATGTTTTAAAGAATTTATCCTTGGCATGAGCTAATCATTTGTTGACACATCAATGGAAATGGTGGATCTTTCGATGGGATGGATATATTTTATGCTTAACATGATTAGGCATGGTGGCGAGACTTCTAATAAACAAACTTAAAAAAGGTAGCTTCAATTGTAGGTTTCTTCTTCAATTCTAGGTTACCTAAATATAAATATAGGATGGCCAATCTATAGGTTAATTACATTCATGTGGAGTGATCTTACAATTAATTTGGATTTCTTTCACCTTTCAATAATTATAAATGATCTGTATTATTACTGGATAATGCATGTGTAACAATTACATTATTACAATCCAAAAGCAAAACCTTCATATAAACACATATTATGTAAAAGAATGACATTGTAGAAGAATTAACATGGTAATTAATTATGTGGTAGTGATGATAAGAAGTGAAAATGATGAGAGAGCCATAGGCAAACGTGGCTATGCAAGCTCCCAGTGTAGATGCACCAATGACTACAACATGTAGTGATTTGCAATACATTTCATAGGCATTGCATGTCCCATAGAATGGCAACACACTTGTGCAAGACTCCATCGCTATCTCCGTCATCAGTGTAGTGGCACATAACTAGTGTAGAAATGGTGTTAGCATGATGGATCTACATATGGTAATGGTGATGCCATGCCTAGAAGTAGCTCCCATGTCTCTAGTAGCATCCCAAGCATGTGTTTAGGACATAGTCCATAGCTGTGGGCACTGTTAGCTTGAGCTTATCATTATTCCAAATGTGATGATGGTATTGTTGTAGTGTCCATACATGGATGAGTTTATCTTGGTGAATAGTTATGAAATTACTACTACGAGCACAATTATAGCGTTTATAGTGCCAGAGCCTTGGAAACCATTATTGAAGCTACCAATGCAATTCATGTTGGTCTACATATAAATCCAAGCCTTGATATCATTGCCCATAGAGGTAATGATTAGAAAGATGTTGTTTGTTGAGGTTGAGCTTGTAGAATCATCATGATCCTCTTCCAATTCTGGTTTCATGGAGTAAATAGGTACATCATAAGCTTTGCTTGCCCAAACATATTTTCATACATCATCTTGCCTAAAAAATATCTGGTAGACATTTTTCAATAAACCTTAAATAATAGCTACCTTGGATACTTCCTTTCTGTTCATGGTTTTTAGTTTTTGTTTGTCCCAAGTATTGGAGATGAGAAATATACACTATCTATACTGAAGCACTACAAGGAATAAAATGCAAGGACAACTCACTATTGATGCATGAATTTTGGACACATCAACATCCAAAACTCATTTAGGGAGGCTATTGCCTAGGATGTCTCCTGTATGGATATAGAAACCCAAGAATAGACTTAGCTAGATAGAGCTATGTGATGTTCAACAATTAAATGAATTTAGATTAGGGCATTTCAAAGAAATAGCAATTATTTAAGAAAAGAAATCTTTCAAGAAAATATAAATGGATGAGCTACAATAGCTCTTGAAAATGAAATGTTACATAAATTAACTTTCAAAAATATATGGGATTCATTTTTAATGTGCAATAAAGATTCACATTCACAATCACTTGAACATAAATAAAATATTGCAACAAAACTTAGCTTAAATGATCATAACATCTGGTTTCTCTGGTTGAGCTAAGGTTGCCTCCGCTGCTTAGTATTCATGGGTTTTCCTATCATTTTTGAAGGAGGAGGAGGAGGCAACTGTGATGGTGATGGTGGTGCTTGCACCATTCACTATCATTGCTCAAAGCGTTGTTTCCATTAGTGAGGCCCACTATTGGATAGAAAACCCTACTACATAGTATAAAAACCCCACTGTGCAAGGATGAACTACTACATGCTACCACTCAGTACCATGCATCGCTGCTACTATTGCCGCTCATTAACATGCACCATTGCTACCATTTCTACTCACCACCATGCACCGTTGTTATCGCTTGCCACTACTATAGGCTCCTACTACTTGTTGCACCACTTTTTGTCCTTTGCTGCTCATTGTTGCATGTTGTACCTTTCATCATTGGTTGTCGTTGCCACTCACTACTCATCACTATGCGTCACATGCCACCTCTCATAACTTGTACATGTGCTGCCACCATTCGCCAATGACCACCATGTGCTACTGTTGTTAGTCACTAACCACCACATGTTGCTGTTCGTGCTTGCTGACACCACCAGTTGCTACTGTTACTAGCTTCTATTACCTGTTGTGCCACCCACTGCCACTTACTACTCATTATTGCATGTTGCATCGCCTACCATTGCTTGCCATCACTATTTACTACTTGTCACTGCACGTCGTGCACCACCTCTTGTAGCTTGTATGTGAGCTATCATCATTTGCTGCTACACATTGCTTGCTGCTCATTGTTAAGCATCATGCCTTCATGCACCATGACTCATCACTCATAGAAGCTACCATCATTGACACTATTGTAGCTCCCACCACACTACACAACCATTACCTATAGTTTCTGGCCCTTGTTGTCAGTGTCTATTCCACACTCAAAGAGAGAGAGAAAGAGAGAGAGACAGAGACCCCCCCTTTGATCCATGTGGCTATTACTTGTTGTTGCCTTTTATAAGCCACTACTGTCATTGATGCCTCTAAATGTCCATGTTTGTCATCTCTACCATGTCATCCACATTATGTAACACTCGCCACCACCACGTCTACCACCACCACATCACCCACATTGTGTAACGTCCACCACCACCATGTCACCCACATTGTGTAACATCTGACACTGCCATGTCTACCACCTCTACACATTGCTACCACCATGGTTGCTTGCACCGTTTGCAGTTGTGCCTCTGATTTGGTCTATTTTTGATTTTTTTCCTTAAAATTGTCTGATTTTGTACCAGTTTTCATTGATTGATAAAATTGTAATTTGAAATATTCTAATGGCTCCTTACTTCAACAAAAATCATTGCAACAGTTATAGTTAATTATAATGCCTAGGGAAGCTACATCTTCAAAGTTCTCAGCAAATGCTTATAAATTAACTTCGATGTAATATCTTGTTTCAACAAAGTTTCCAACACCTTTATCAAATTTAAAGTACATTTATAAGAAAATTTACTAAACCCAATAGAAATTTATTTGCTTTTCTATATTCATATAAAAATGGAGTAGAAATGTATGCTAATGAGCAATGGTAGTAACCAGAAGCCATCATGCATGGTATTTTCCACTCCCAGAAGTATCATAGGCAACATTAAACCATATACGTTATACTACTACTACTACAAGCCCATATTAAATAAAGTCATTGGAAATGATGTTTTGCATTCATACATGACATGCAAAGTGAGTGATTTGTTGTAGGTTGTAATTAGAATCAGAACCAAGTATCTGTTGACGTTTGTAGATAGGAATTAATAAATTTGTATAGATCTTTGGTAGTTTGTATAGGCTAGAAAAGAGGATGGGGAACACGTTTGGTTCATGTTTGTTGAAGAATAAATGCCTATCGGTAAAGATAGCAAACTTATAGAACTTTAAATTTTCAAGGTATCAAAACATATTTGAACATGGCCACATGCTTAGCATGGGCAATGTTGGCATCAACACTTGGCCCCCAAACTAGAAATTGCATGCAAGTGCTAAGAATAGCAAAACCATAGAAAATTTAAAAGGAGATGTAAAAGCTAGAGGATCGAAAAGATTATAAAACATAGACAAATTGAAATTTGAAAGTAAACTATACTGATCTAAACATGATTAAAATAACCATATAATTAAGAAAGAACTAAGCATGAGCCACCCTTGCCACACCATCTTATTTAATTAAGATCAAAACATATACTTTTATAAATCATAACTTTGACTATATATATATATAAATAATGTAATTAATTAAGGTCTCATTCCCAATCTTCTCACAAGGTAAAAGTAAAAGGTGTGTGGACTACTTTGAGTAGAAGACTTATGCCAAACTTAATGAAGAGGGCAAGCTTATCTTAGATCATAGCTAGCCACAACTTTTATATTTTTCCTTAGGACTCTTTTCTCTTATTTTTCTTTTGTTTTCACATTTAAAAAGGGAATGGGTGAAAAGGGATAAGGGAAAATTAGGAAATGGGAAGGGAATATTTGCTTTTCTCCCTTTTGTTTTGTGAATTTTAGGAAAATAAGTTTAAAATTGAAATGGAGGCTAGGGTGAGGATTATTGTCAAACTCCATCACACTCAAGGACTTATTACATTTCCAATGAACATGGTCCTCATTCTTTTTCTTTTGTCTCTTTTTTTAGGAAACTTTGCTCATGGTGTACTTCATTCTTAAGGTAGGAATTTCAACATGAGTCTAGCCAATTAGTTGCATTGCCAAAGAACATCATCCTTTCAGAACATTGCCCATGGTGTAGTTTAACGCTTGTGCATGTGCCCTTGAATTACAATCTAGATGATATCATAGTAGGTCTCCTAGGTAGCTAAGGGTTCTCAAGTGGAGATAAACGCACTTCACCTTGTTGCTCATAGGATAGCCATGGATCATCACACTTGAGGGCTAGGGCTTATGAGAGGGAAAAAGACATTTTCCAAGGTCATCTAGTGATTGTGGTTAACCATTCTCCAACTTCACATATCCTATAGTCACATGATCATGATGATAACATGGTAAGTTAGCATAAATCATGTTATCCATAATTGAACATAACTAATAAAACTAAAACCTTGAAATAGATTGAGAAGAATCATAGCATTATTAAAATATATCATATAAAGGAGATTTTATATAATAGTAATATGATATATCATATAAAGCATTATAATTGCATTATTTTCAAATGGTGTTATGATTATCCAATGCCTAGTAACTCAAATGATCATAATGATTACTAAAATCATATGAAAAGCATAAATCAAACCAAAACTAATATGATAAGAAAGAGAAGATGAAAATGCAAATAAAATATGCAAATGCAACTATATACAAATGAAATGCATGGTGAAGGGAAAAAAACATGCAACTAAGTATCTACCAGGTATCCATGTGGGGCACATGAGTAGAAATGCTTTAGATGAAATGCATAAAAATTTCTATGTAATATATATCCTTGCAAATTAGAAATTTTGTAAAGATTAGGGCCAATAACATCTGTAACTTGGAATGAAACTGATCACATAGGAGAAAACCTACTTTGAGGTCCTATTTAACCAAATGCTCTATCTCTTTTTAGAACTAGATCTTCTATTTTAAAGACTATACCTATATATTTCTTGTCAAAACATCTTTAAACAATTTGCTGATGATTGAGATTACAAAAATCAATTCACAATTCCAATTCCCTTGTTTGTTCTCTAATGGGATCTAAATTTGAAAGATATGACATCCTTTGACATAGCTTCTTTATTAATTTGAGAAGCTTTAAAACATTAATCACTAAATTTACCCTTGGAAAATAAAAATTCATGAATATGATCATCATAATCAAAACTTGGAAAGAAAAGATATTATTAGGAATAGAATAGGAGTTAACCTTTTCAATAATTCTTTTAGAATCCCAAGCATTGTGTCTAAGAGGGATATCTAAAGTAGTGGTAATTTGAACTAATAAATCAAGAACATAATTTTCTTCTCCAAGAATATGTTCAATGGATATGTCATCAAAATTTGGCACATCTTCTAATGTTTTAATGATTAGGACCTTATTTATATCTTTGTCCTTTCCTAATGATGGCAGGCCATCCAAAAGAAATGTTTTTTCATCATGTTGATGATAAGGCAAGGTAACTTCATAGATTTCTTCACATTCACTATAAGCAAAAGGATTTATTTTTGAAATTTCACTCTCCAAGTCATTTATAACATGTTCACCAAGCCAAAATTCAATAAATCCATTATAAAGATTAGTAATTTGATTTTCCAAATATTGATTTTGCTAATCAAAAGTTGTTACCACTTGTTTATAGAAAGGTTCTCTTGGTATGATCGTATATTTAGATTTTCCTTTAATAAGAATTAATAATTTTAAGATATGTAACCTAAAGAAGCCCCTAAAGTTGGCTCCAAAAGTCCTAGATAAAAGTACATCATAAGTGGATGACATATGGACTACTAAAATATCCATATAGCATGTAAAAGTAGGGTATTATTTAAGTTGTACTTTTACTTCCTTTAATTACCCTACCATAGGTATATTAGATCTTTCAAGTTGTATCACACTTCTTGCTTGTGGTAACATTTGTGCTCCTAATTTTTTACATACCTCAAGTGGCATGACACTAATAGTTGTGCTAGGATCCATTAAACAATTGTGAACATTCTTTCCGAAAATGACCAAAGTTGTTAAGAAAGGTGGTTTATCTTTCTTATTAGGCATACAATTGCTTGAGTTTTGTATTGATAATGCATTAGGAATTTCTACAAAATGAACTTGCCTTTTCATTTTTGGAAATTTTTCTTTATTAGTTTCAAGTGTATGAACTATCTTTTGAATCACATCTTTCATTTCATTAAGATGTAAAAGATCATACATTAAAATGTGTGTTTTAACTTATTTCAAAGCCTCAACTAGATTATAAGTCTTATGTTTTTCTTTGGCTTCTTGTTGAGATGGAATTCTTCTAGGTATAGAAGATGAGTTTGGTCATTGTGGAACATTTGCTTGGGATGGTCTAGTTTGATTCTTTGTGTTACTTTGACTAGGAGTTGTTCTGTTTGGAGGAGTATAGGGATTATTCCTAGTTTATTATTGTGTGGTGTTCATAATGTCACTAATTTTATGGTAGTGATTCTGATGTGGGTTGGGATCACTTACTGATGAGAGTGGTTACTCTACCAATTATTCTAATTATTAGAGCAGTTACTTTAGTAGTTACTCTAGTAGTTACTCTAATTATTAGAGTGATTACTCTAGCAATTACTTTAGTAGTTATTCTAATTATTAGAGTGGTTACTCTAATTATTAGAGTAGTTGCTCCCAAGCCTATAAATATAGTGCCTAGGTGCACAATTGGGAAGAAGTCTTTTAGGAGTCAAGTAGCAAAACTCTTGTAGTCTGTTTCAAAGTTAGAGTATTTTTCAAGTACCCATAGCAGGAGGTCTAAGTGTGGATGGATATTTATTTGAGCATTGTTGATGAGACGCGACATGCACTGTGCCGCGATATCACGTCTTTCCCTGCGATATCGCGTACACGATATTGCGGTCCGCTGCCACATCTATAAATAAGAGGCAGCACTCCCCTCATTTCCCAATCCTGGCTAGAAGTAGTGAAGCTCTGGTAGATTGATCACTCCAGAGTTA